>MU622245.1:768404-791950 GCA_025399235.1 Backusella circina FSU 941
AAATCGGAAAATTGAACAAAAGAAATAAAATTTTTTTATTCTAAGAATAATGGTAGTACCCCATTGTAGTCCACACAACTATATAGTATATTAGCGTATATATATATATATATTTTGTCATCTAAGAAACTGTGGCTCAACCCGAGTTTTTATTTTATATTATTCATGTGTTCCTTCTTTCTCGATATTGCGGTATCAGCTGCTCCCTTCAAACCAGTATAATGTTTGTTTTTTTAGCTACTTTTATATTTGTTATATAAATCACAAAAGTCTCGGGTTTCTCTCCTAATTGTAATTTTTCCCTTCTTCTTTCTTTCTATATTTTTTTCAAATATACTTTTATAAATTGATAATGAATAACCCATCAACAATACAATTGGAAACAACACCACGTGTTTATTATGAACATTACATATCAGCAACTCCGGATTATGACCTATATCCAAGTCTAAGTCGTTACCACAGTCAAATACCAGCACAATCGCGACCCACAAGGCCAAACTCAAGGCCAAAAACCGACTTTATTGCCATGCACTTTGTACCTTGTCGACAACAACAAAGATGGCAGGGTGAAGACAATGATCCTTTTTGGGAACCTGAACAGGAAGCACCAACCATATCTCGAGCCACCCCTGCCTGGGATCTGTATCCAGCCATACTCCGGCAAGTAAGTTATTAAAACCCGCTTAAATTAAATTTTATTGTTTTGCTAAGTTAATTTGAGCACAGGTGGAAAATCTCGGTACGGATGAAATGCGGGAAAGACTTCACACAATACAAAGAACAACAAATAATTCCTTTCAACATTTATAATAAACTCATGTACTTTAAATGTTCTATATATATTTTTATTATCTATTTTCTTTAATATCATTATTTACACATGCAAAATGAGAAGTCATGCTTTAACCGCGACCCAAATTATAGTTTTCTGACGTCTTCAGCTGGAGAGCAGCTACTCCTGGTTTTTTATTTGATTTTTTCAATAAGTCCGGAAGAGACCAACGAGAGGAGTCTCGGTAACTGAGGTACGAAGTGCGCTTATATTGGTTAGAACCAGGCTCAACATAGTCGCCATTGCAATAGGCATTCTCATAATAGCGTCGATCGTGAGATTCAAATTGAGATTGTGACAAGCGTCGTTTTGTATATTTGTCGACTTTGTAGTAACCGATACTATTTTTGATTTTATCGACTAATCCCATTTTTAAATAGTAGAGAGGAAGTGGTGAATAATAAAATATATAAATACAAAACAAGGAAACAGAGGGATGTATAAAAAGAAGAAAAAGAAAAATAGAAACAGGACCCTCTATTTTTGCTTAAATATATTTTTATCTCCAACACCATTTTTGAATTATATTTGGCTTCACAATTACCATAAAATAACGTCACGAGTTTAAAATTTTGACGCATCTTTAAACAACAAGCCCAATAAAATAAATAAATAAATAAATGATTGGAGTCTAAGGGTACCAATTGGCATGTTTTAATATATTTTAATCATTAATAAATACTAATCGGATTCAGCATAAAATTATTGCTTTACCTTATTTCACTCTTTTAAGACGGAAACAAACTAATGATAGACACTTTAGACAAATTAAATCGAGTGATGAAATACATAAAAAGATGTTTCTTCTAAAACAATCACGTAACTTACTTTCTCGCTCTCACTCTTTTAAGAATAGAAAGCGGTTAAAACTACTTAATTATTATTCTGATATCTGTTTCATAAATCTTTTTTGGAAGTCAAGTGCATCTCTTTTATTTTAAAATCGTATTGTAAAGAAGATAATTCTTTAATGTTCGAAAAAGCCAAGTCATCATAGGCACGTTTAATAGATTATTTTTCAGCATCAGATTGTTGCCTTTCTATTTTCGTATAGGGTCAACTCCTACTTCCCTTCTTTCATACCTATTTAAGAACAAAGTAGTGGAAAAACTAATATTGAAGTTTCAAATTTAAACTGGTTTATTATATCTATTTTTTTTTTTTAATGCTAAATATATTTATAAGGGAAAGGGAGAAAGGAAAAACTTTAAACTTCAAAAAATCGAAGTGTTAGGAAGTTTTGTAATGAATTTACAAGCTGTACCCTAATCTTTGTATCAACTGACTTTGTTTTCTCGTCCATTTTCTTCAACATGCTGGTAACCTTGGAAAGAGAGCCTATAATGTCTTTTACGTTATATGAAGCGATCTCCATACGTACTTCTTCCGTGATATCAGGCTTTGCAATCCATAATACTGTCTGAGATGCTAGCAGAATGCTGCAGTCCTGTACAACATCCAGTAAAGACTGTATTGGGTATTCATTTTCATTCATCATCCATGTATTAACCATATTACTACCCTGATTGATGTACTCGATAAGTGTACCAAATGAGCATCCGTTTTCCTGATTATTGCGCATATCTGGGTAAATAATGGTATTGCCAAAGGGCCATTCTATATCGGGTGTTGTCAGTATCACATCTGCATTTGTTTGTATCACCAATGAAGTCAGTGTGTAGTGAGCAATTGTAAGGATGATTTTTAGAATTTTTAGTGCTAGTTTGCTTTGAGGTTTCTTGTTATTAATCTGACTTTCATCGCCATCATGACCTACAAAGACTTGTGCCAGTTCACGTTCAGTATTGTCTATTGGATAAAGCTGACTCTCCATTTGCGTAGGATGTGTAAGATGGTAGTTGTAACGATGTAACAATACTAACGAGCAGTCCTTGTATGAACCAAATAAATCGGTGGGAATTTGGGTAAAATGACTCAGATTCTGCGAAAGTCCAAAAAAGATAAGAGAAATACGTTCCATTTCTTCTAAAGAAGGAGAAGATAGACTCTCAGCAGATGAAAAACCGTAAATCGAGTCATTGCTGCCGTTTGCATGTTCAAACGCCCTTCCTATTTGTGCACTGTACACCTGCATAAAGTTGACAGTATTGCTTAATATGGATTCATCTCCACCAAGAGTGCGCATCACATTACTAATAACACCAAGCATTTGACACCAAATCGAATGTAATGGGTTACGCTCCACAAGCAAAGTCTTGTTGTCACTGCTACCATTGTTAAATCGAAGGAATAAATCAAGGCCACCTTGCTGTAATCGAGAGGTCAAACTGTTGTTACAGAAAGAAACAAACAAACCACCATTCACTAATTGTTTGGCTGCCTCTGGTATATTAGATAATAAGAGTAAAAAATACAGTGCTGTTTCTGCATAAGGTGTGATATCCATAGTTTGTGTATTGTTAATTTGTCTAAAGATAGAATAAGTTTATATTCATTTAGTCTAAAAGGATGATGATGATATGAATCATACTACAATAAATTACCTATCTACTTCTTGAACGGTTAATTGTACACCACCATAGAAAAGATCCAACAATGAAGGAATAGTTTTGTGGGTCTCAAGGATACTCAACCATACATCTTCAGAAATCTTGTAGGTAGGATGAACCAGTTTTTGCAGGAGTGAAACTACGACTGTTACGTCCTTGATACAACTTTCGGCCACTTCTTCAGGTATAGACGAACCAGAAGCACTATAGGACCCAGCTTTGATTACCAATACACGGAAGCTTTCACAGATAACATTTAATAACGTGGTAATGCATGATTTAAATCGATCTTCAGAACTTCTTGTAGAAGTTAAACTTGAAACAATACTAAATAGAGTGTCAATACAAAGCATGATGGTTTCTAAAAGAGGTCGATGGAAACGGATAGCAGTGCGGTCATGAATGCTATTTAGGGCAGTAAAGTTCTCGCGTTGAAGTAAATTGCAAGATGCGGAGAGTATATCAAAAACCTGGTCAGCATACATCTTTCGTACAGAAACATCATTATTCACCACCTTGCTGCAGCCACGTATGATCCAATCTTCAACAAGTCCACGAATAAAGGCAATCATTAAACTGTACTGAGTCAGTGTAACGCCATCGTCGCGTGTTTCATGAGCCGCTTTCTCAGCCATATGTTTGATAAAGTTAAATAAAGAGTCATCCGTTTTAAAAATAATATCGCCGGTATGACACGAAGCGGTTTCAATAAAGGTCTTGAATGAACGGAGAACTGACACTTCACTATCTGCAATAGAATCGTTATAGTTGACTTGGCATACGCTAGATAAAAACTTCTTGATATTGGGGTTCGTTTTGTCTGCATTATCTCCAATACGGCTGTAAACGCGTTTTTTGATCAGGCTCAAATCATATATATAAGAGCTACCATATTCTCTACTTTCACCAAGCTTTCCACAATCACCCCATCCATTAAATGGTACTTTACATATCAAACCATCCTTGCTTCCGAAACTGTCGTTCGTAGATCTACTTAACACAAGCATCTCTGCTTCCATACGTGGTTTTAAGGCGTTATCATAGCTATTCTTTGTAGATTTTTGGCGCAGTTCATCCAATTTTGGAGATTGGCTTAGAGATGTCAGCAGCGTTTGCACACCGGTAGTGAGTTTTTTCTTCTCGGAACCACTCGCCATCAAGTGCAGTTCAAGAGTCATGCTACGCATAATATGTGCTTGCGAAAGGTTGACACAGCAAATGCGACGAACAGTTTCGTCTTGATCAGATCCACTTGTGATGTCTAAGCTACCATCTATCTTGTGCTGTAAAATTTGTTGTAAAGATGTCCACAAGGAAGTACTATTACGTCCAGCTTCAATTGCTTCAAAATGATCAAAGGCAGTTTCCCAAAAGACAGAAATGAAACGTGTAATATTGGATAGTACTGTGGGCTTTTTTGTAGCAAGGTCCTTCCAGTGAGTCAACATGTCAATCGCGGCATGAAGGGCAGAAACAGGCTTACCATTATCAGGAGGATTCAAAGACAAGAGTGCGGAATTTAATTCTACTGAGCTGCTGGTTTCTAAGAATAGAGTGGCCAATGTAGGTTGAACTTTCAATGATAAAGTAAATAATTTCCAAATTGAAGCCAACAACAGTTCGTTCTGGGAATGATCTTTTGCCACCTCCAAATATTTGTTTATAACCTGACGGGCTTGCGCAGTTGCACCAAGATATTGGACAAAATTGGGCACATTTTCCCACGAAGCAACAATTTGACACAAAAGCGAGATTACTTGAGTTGCTTGAATAGGTATTTGGATTCTGTGAGGATAGTGGATATGCTTAGCAATGCGCAAGAGGAAATCGGGATTATTGGTGCCTGTTGTACGTTCTAATAATAGACGCTCAAGTATACTTCTACGTGAATTGCCTTGTTTAAGAGAATCGAGCTGATATTGTAATAAAATTTGAATAAATACAAAGGTCTTTTCCGTTAGCTGTTCTACAAGCTTTGCTTCTGTGACATGATTCGTTTTATACATTTTATTGGCAATATTTGCACCTTCTGAAAGAGTATCCAATAAATGAGAAGTGTAATAAACACCACCATCATGTAAGAAGTGTTGGAATACACCCTCTCTAATCTCCTTCAAACCATCTATATCAAAGTATGTACATATTTCACTGAATATATCAAGTAGTTTGGTGCCAATGAGGAGGCGTTCAGAGTATTGCTTGTATCGCCAGCCAGAGTAAGATGGAAATACATCCAACATGAGATATCTTAGACAAAGGTAAAGTGTCTCTGTCGCTTGGGGGCCTTCAGAAATTGTAAGGTTCTGAATGTCATGAACAAGCGTGTTGACAAGGTCGAGGAAAGCAATAAGTGTTGGATAGCGACCAGAAGTACATTCAACATTGACAACAATTGAGCGAATATCAGACTTTTGATGTAAATTTCTTGAATATCGCTGAGTAGAACTTGCTGTTGCTTGAGGAATAATTGGTGCAGAATGAAGGTAATTCCAGATAGATTGACGATAGTAGGGAAGTAAGATTGTTAAACACTCCGTTGCCAAGGTGAGTATACGGACATGAGCCAATGATTTATGATGATATTGGTTCAAGATATTAACAAGTAGAGTAATCAAACGAGATGGTTGTTCGCCCATTGGTCCATTGACTTCAGTTTCAGCTATTAACATTTGTGGTGTGTTTGGACTGTTTACAAGAAGACAATGAATAAGTTCAAGAATAGATGCTATCGTTTCTGGGTTTTCCCCCGAGAGTTGGTTATCTGCATCAACCACGGTGAACATACTTGGGACAGTATTTCCAAAGTAAATGGATCGGGCCAAAATGCACATGAGCATAGACCAGCCAGAATAAGATACCGAGAATTTTACGATACGCTCCTCTTCATTTATGTCGGAGGCAATAATACCTTGTGTACCTGCAGGGATCTCGATAGCAGGAAAAAGATCTGATGCGGGGACTACAATTAACGGCTGAGTGATTTGAATCGTGGATGTTCCGTTTATATCAATTTGTTCTAAAATGCTTGATCTCTTGGTCATAACTGCCATAGTTGGAATTGATTTTAAATAGTTGAATACTGATTCTGCAGAATTTTTTGCTACGCTTGATGTAGACAAGGCGGTTGCGATAGAAACAAAGTTTTCAAAAGAAACAGGGAATCGTGAGCGTGCTAAATTCAAAAGTGAGCATTGGTTTTCATTTTCAAAGTCTTGCATCCAAAACAGGGCGCAAAGCACAGGTTGATTCTTGTAAACATCACAATAGGCTCGTACAAGATTGTTATAACTATCGTCAGGTATAAAATAGGGTCGAGTAGTTGCAAAGAATGATTTTAATAAAATACGGAGGGTCATATGATGTAGAACTGCATTTTCCTCACTACAAACTCCATTTTTAGCAACTGTTGACACCACATCAAACACATCCAATGCCAATGCACGGCCCATGAATCTAGTATAAACGTTAGGCACTTGTTGTATATAAGGAACACGCTCCTCATCCGACTCTCGACTGAAAGGTCTGGGTGCTAGTATATCGTTGGAAATCGCCTGCTGCCCATTTAACAAAGATCTGACTACATTATAACAGGGTGATGTTAGTGTATCCAAATTTTCCTCCAAATTTGACAAGAAATAAGTCCATGCCAATAAGAATGGTGAATGTGCACTGTGATAGCCCAAATATAATGCCACCTGATTGATTTTTGAAATTGTCTCTGGAGATTCGAAAAGTGCATTGTTTTCTTTGATTGGGACAATTATAGCAACAGATAGTAAGATACATAGACTAGTAATCTGTGAGCGTAACTGTTCACTCTCCTCGTCTACTACGTAACTAAAAGATTGTGGTAAACCAAAATGATTTGCCTCCATTTCTTGAATTACGGTAAATGAAAATTCTGGCTGAACAGGAATTTCTGACGCAAGCAATGACAACAGCTCCATCAAGGCCTTTTGTTCTCTTAAGTTTTGCTTTACCCACACACTTGCCCAACCAGGTGTATTATCTACAGACAATGGAACCGAACTACGTACAAGCTCTTTAAACTGATCAAATATTTTTTGCATAAAAGAGTGACTGGTTGCTATGCTGGTTATAGCGGTATTAGCAATTTCAGCGTAAGGATGCTCGTCGTCCACTGAAATTCGAATCAACGATGAGATGCATTCCAATAAAGACAGTCTTTCTTCATAATAAACTGTAATCATACTCATTGTCAACTCGGTATTATTGCTAGTGATATCATCTTCGATGTTTTTTTCCTCTTTGTAACTTTCGAAAATACTAGCACATTCCAGTTCATCCACTTCGAGAAGGTCGGATAGTCCATAGATAAATTCTTTTTCTTTCTGTTCAAGCTTGCCACTGACTCCACCGGAATTCACTTTTGTGCGAGATGCGCTATTTTTGGGACCAAATGCCTCCAATCCAAGTGGAAATTTAGACTTTCTAGCATTCAATAAGTCTTTGAGCTGAGCGGTCGAACAATGACTTTCTCCTCGCTCAATAGTGTCTAATAGCTTTCGATAGTTCCTATTAGTTTAACTTAGTCAAATAGTAAAGAAAAGTGAACATTACAACAATTGAATAACATTTTAATTACCCTGAAGGTCTTTCATCCAGATCAGTCATTGTTTAACAACCTTAATAGAAACACACAACAGCTTGTAACAAATAAAAAAAAAAGAAAAGAAAAAAAGTTGTGTATATTTTTTTTTTATGAACGCGTTAATTCAGCACCTTTGTTTTTCAAAAAATTGGCAAGTCACGGTGTGACTTATTGCGCGGAGGTTAAACATCTATTCATATCAATGCTTCTTCAATAGCACATTTTGCAGAAATAAATAAGTGAACTAAACAAGGTAATGATTAAAAATGAGTAGATTTTAATGAAAGCATGAATCATAATGTCAAAAACCGAATTAAAAAGTGTTAACATATCAAATCATAAGAATGAATTACACTATTATATTTCATTAAAGAGTAAAGGATTCAAACAATAATTGCTTGTTTATCCTAACATAAATTCCTATATTATGCAAATAGAGTGGCGATAGAGCACTACATGAGTGTGTTTCCACAATCAAATCGATGATACCATTTAGAAAGTTTCTAGAACTTGCTAATTTGATTAATGAGATATAAGGGTCTCGACTACTTATTTGTCTTTCCCCCCCCTCTTTTATATACATCGGGTTAGTAAAGCATGACATACTGTTTACACCAGTGATAAATTAAGCATTTTGAGTATATTAATATGACGTATTATTTATCCATGCTACTGTGAGGTCTTGATATGACAAGATGGCAGCTTCGATAGTGTTGTACCTTAGATGTCTACTCTATGGAGTGACATTTGTTTACATTTGATATAATCATGTCACGCGTATTAATGGAATATTCTTTACATTTCCTTTTATTTGTTTCAATAAAGATAGTGATTTATTAATAGTATACTTGTAGTTTTTATACAGGAACATCTCAAAACAACAATGACTACCATCAGCAAAACTTGATTTATAGTTTTTCCTTTATTTTATTTTTCTATTTCCTTTTTCTCTTTCCTATCTTTTTATTCCTTTCAGAATTTTCATAATCACTGTCACTATCCCTTATCAATTCAAAAGAATATAAAGATTAAGATAGGGAGTATGAACTTTGAAGATAGTATTGTCGAGCCCATTCAGTGTAGTGGTTAGTTCAAATACAGCTTATCTTGTTTGATACTTACTATTTGGTAAAGAACATATCCCAAATGATGTGAAGCCGAACCTCAACATGAATATCAGTAGCACTTCGTTAGGAATCAGTCAAGCAGCACTTAGTATTTGCATTCATACTCATAAATAAGTACGTGTTGCTAATACTAAGTATTAGCAACACGTACTTATTTATGAGTATGAATGCAAATACTACTAATGTAAGCTTTACTGCTTTGAAAATCAGCCTCATATCCCTTGATATCAGCATCAGGGCTTTAGAGTTTAGCATGTTCAGTAACAATATGGAAATTAAGTAAGACGATAAGTTACATTATCATTTAATGCTACTTATTTATACTTTATTTTTCTAGCCCATCATAATTCTGGATCGTCTATCCACATTATCTTCAACCAATTCTTTAAATAGAAAAGGAAAAATCGAATTCTTTTTGTCCTTTTCAATTATTTGGCATGATGAAACTTTTAAAAATAAAAAAATCTAACAGTAACATATTTTGATTCTACCATCTTAATTTTTAATTATATGTGAAGCTATATTATCAAAAAATATCGTGTCGAATTCTGAAATCGAGCAGTTATTACAAAAAGAGTGTATATGTTGATATATAAATGTACTTGTATTAGCATTTTATAATCATGAGCACCAGGATCAGATGCATTCAAAAAGTATATTAAGCCTAACTAAATTTTAAAGATTGAACACGGACTAGGTGAGATAACTTTGAAGAGAAAGTGTATCAACTTGAACAGAAGGTTAGTATTATATCTCTTTCGTTTTAACTAGTCGGATGAAGTATTCATTGAATATGTTATTATACTTGGCAATACCGTTGATAATGTGTCTATGCATGTGTAAATTATGATTGCGAGTAAGAAGAATATAAAATTGGGAAAAAAGAGTGAAAATAAACAAAGTTAAAAAATAGATAAACTTCTAATGATAAATAACTTTTCCTATATTGTAAAATATAATAATACAAGGATATAATAGTGGTATCAGAATAGAAGATATTAAAGTTTAGCAGACTTTTATTAAAGTAATTAACACTTCAAAAAGCATGCAATTTTCCAAAATAAAGAAACGAAAACCTGAATGATAAACCTGAAATAATGACGATATAAATGATTTTGATAAATAAAAACAATGACGAAATTAATTTATTTGATGTTTTGCATATCATTACGCGTATTATCATCTTATTTACTTGTTTGACAATAAGATAATATTGATGATTTCATTCAACTTAAGTAGGATGGCATTCTTGACATCATGTTAATTTATAATCAATAAATGATGCCATCATATACTTAGTTCTCTTAATTCATAAAATTACTACGTTGATTACTCAAAATGGAAACAGATTCTGAGAGAAGATGTGTACAGCCGAACCACTGTATATCGATACACTTGCAAAATCTAATATATCCATTGCTATCATTATATGGAGGTAATCTACTTCCTGCATAAGGAAATTAAAGATGCTATTATCCATGTTACTTGCTTTTATTCACTGATAACTGCCAGTCAGACAACTTTGGGCAAGATGCAATTATCGGTATATACAATAGAGACATTTCCTGATAACTACTGAGGACAGAGAGATAAACGGGCAAAATACCATAGCTTATGTTTCCTAGATTTCATCGATTCTGACGAGAGGATTTCTGTATCGGTATATGAGAGATTAACTGTAGTAGACTTGTAAGATAAACATCTTTCTCTGTGTAAAGTATGACGTTTATAAAGAAAAAAGTTGATTTAAATACATGATTGAAAGTACATTATGGCAAAAAATCAAAACTGCGGGAGTGTTTTATTATTCAAGCCAATCAAGTCAGTTAAATATATTTTTGTCGTCATCATTATCCATTTTTTTAAATATAAAAAAAAAAAAAAAGTTCAGCTATGCAACACACTTTCACACTTTCACTCACCCTCAATATGGAAGCGAAACAAGAGTTAAGAAAGTTGAACCAACTTGCTTGGGAGAAAGGAAAAGCAGGTAAAATAAATATATTTTATAGAATATTCAACACTTTTTAAACACCAAACTCTCCTGGCAGTGGAAAAACCGAAAAACCTCGATAGTAATATTAAGAAGAACACGGCTTTTATAAAGAAATGCAAAACTTCTATGGCTGCGGATTTAAAAGTGCAATTATTAAATGATATTAAGAAATTGAGTCTTGAGAAATACATTTCAGAAATTATGGGTGGTGTCATGGAAGGCATGTTGAAATGTAAAACCAGCACGGATATCAATGCTTGCGTAGAAGTAAGCCCAAATAGTTTCATTAACAAAAAAAAAAAAAAACAAGCAAGTGATTAAAAAAAAATATTCAGGTTGTTTCCGCACTTCATCAACGTTTTCCAGATACCTTCACACTCTTATTAACTTACAACTTATCAAAAAGTCTTCAAGTACCTACAAAAGCACAATTGGCAGCACTTTCTGCAGAGCAAAAGGAAAAGGAAGAGTCAAGTCGGATCATAAGACAACGCACCTATTTACGCATCTCTGTTGAATTGTGGTTAGTGGGTGTGCTGCGTAATGTCGAGGACGGCATCAGTTCATTAGCATCAACTAATTTGGGAGGAGTTGAAACACATCGCGATGGAGTGGCTGGATTGATGGGTTCAACAAGCGCTTCAAAGGATAAGAAAAAGGATCAGACAAAGCAACAAGAACATGGTTTCGTATATCATGTGCTGAAAGACATGGTAAAAAGAAAATCATCAGTGGGATATATATATAAAGACAGTTACTGATGGGAGGGGTTATATACATATAGCTAGGTAATGATGAACAGCATATAAACCTACCATTGGTTGCCTCTTTTTTGAAAAACTATGGCCAACTTATTCTTGATATTGTTCCACGAAAGCAAAAGGCAGCACTTGAACAACATAGCGAAGAAGCACGTCCAATCCGAAAAGAGACTGCCGTCACACCCGATATTCACGCCTTGCTGGTCAATTTATTTGATGATTATTATAAGGGTGTTGAAGTACATCTTGTTAAAATGCATAAAGCCTTTAGAAAGATGGAGCGTCACAATAATGAAATTTTGTTTTCTAAAGGCGACTTGTCGGATGAGACAAAACAGCGATTTGAAAAGGCACAAAAGGTGTATGAAAAGTTGTTGAATCATACACAGACTTTGGCCGATTCATTAGATAAGGATATGCCGGATCTTCCTGAAGATGAGAGTGCTGCAAAGCAATCCATTGTAAGCTCTGGCACTGCAAATATGTTCAATGAAGGAAAGGTAAGGGAAAAAAAGGCTACTGTGAAAATAATAAAGGGAATAGTATGAGTTTATAGCTGCGCGGTTTTTTTTTTTTTTTTTTTTAGGATAATCTCGGAAATGGTGTTTGGGAGGACGACGACGCTCGTAAATTCTATGAAGATTTACCTAATCTTCTTGTGCTGGTTCCTGAAGTCTTTTTGGAATCAGGGCCAAAAAAGACGGAGGAAGAAACTAAATCACCTACCAATGAAGAGGAAATACAGGATGAAACAGCTGATATAGATGAAGATGAGGAGGAGAATGATGATATGGGGGATTTAGCAGATGATAACTTGGAGTAAAGTTGAATTTATATCTTTTCCATATAGATATGTGTGTACTTATATTCATTAACTAGTAACCCTGATGACGATGATGAATCATCGGCAAAACCTACACAAAACCTTCAATTGGATGGATTACTTGCTCGTTTACCAAACTGTGGCAATCGTGATTTAGTTGACAGTGTTGCGGTTGATTTCTGCTTCATCAATAGCAAGAATTCTAGAAAGAGATTGGTCAAAACTCTATTAGGTGTACATAGACAACGTGTGGATTTATTACCTTATTATTCTCGATTAATTGCTACTTTGAATGTATATTTTTCTGATATTGGTGAAATGGTTCTTGCTGCTGTAAGTAAATATATATTTAAACATACTTGATTAGTAGACTAAACCCAATATCATCTAGTTGACTAGGGAATTCAGAGGATTGCAGAGAAAAAAGACACAGGATTTATTAGAGACTCGTACAAAGGTAAATAAAACGATTCAAAGGAAAAGTATAATAAAAAAAAAAGAAGCTAATTGTCACCTTTTTCTCTCTCTCTTTAGAATATTCGTTTTCTATCAGAATTAACAAAATTCAAAGTAACACCAGCTCATACCATTTTCTATTCCTTCAAAATTGCTTTGGATGACTTTACAAACCAAAACATTGACATTGTGTGTAATTTACTGGAAACTTGTGGTCGCTATTTATTAAAATCACCCGATACCAGTGCCCGTATGAGTACCATGGTAAGTTTTGTTAATATGAAAAGAGAAACTGTATTTATTTCTATTTCAAACTAGTTGGAGACAGTAATGCGTAAAAAAACTGTACAGCACTTGGATAGTCGCTATGCACTAATGGTAGAAAATGCCTACTATCAAGCCAACCCTCCCGACAAGGCTGCCATTCATGTAAAAGAGAGATCGCCCATAGAGCTCTATATCCGAAAACTAATTCATGTCAATCTCACCAAAAAGTCATTGGATAAGATTCTTAAACAACTTCGTAAATTGGACTGGAAAAACCCAGAAATATTCAATTTGATGGTCAAGATATTTCAAAAGATTTGGAAAATCAAGTTTGGTAATATTCACTTGATGGCCATCTTGGCTAGTGGTCTGAATCGATACCATTCAGATTTCGGTGTACAGATTGTTGATGGCGTGATTGAAGAGATTCGTATTGGGCTGGAGCAAAACATATTTAAGCATAATCAAAGACGTATTACTGTGGTCAAATACTTGGGTGAGCTTTATAATTATCGTATGATTGAGTCACCTTTGATCTTTGATACACTTTATTCCACTGTTACTTTCGGTCATGGTAATGTCTCTATGTATATATATGATGTATCCATATATTTACTTGTTTTTTTTTTTTTTTTTTTTTTTTTTTTTTTCATCCTCAAATACTTCACTTTTTTTTCTATAGAGTTTGGTAGACCTGCCAGAGAGCGTTTCTGTTCTATTGACGCACCTAATGATTTCTTCCGTATCCGTCTCTGCTGTACATTACTTGATACATGTGGCATGTGCTTTGATCGAGGCAGTTCCAAGAAAAAGCTGGACAATTTCCTGACCTTTTTCCAGATGTATGTACTGAGTAAATTAAAACCTCCCATGGATGTGGATTTTATGATTACAGATACGCTAGAAATGCTACGTCCTCAGCTTCAGATCCTTTCTTCTTATGAAGAAGCCAATGAAGAAGTGGATAAGATGTTACTTGAACAGTGGAAATCTGTACAAGGTGCAGATGGTAAGGTTCAGGAAGACGGTTTTGAGGAGAGCGAGCCTTCAGACTCCTCAAGCGATGATGAAGACGAAGATCGTGTAAATATAAACGATAGGGAAGATGAAGAAGAAACCGGTGATGAGGTAAGAAGAATATTATTATTATTTATATTACATACTAATTATGGTTTTTATTTATACTTATTCTTTTTAAGAATGATAATCAACTCGAAAATGATGCTGATGAAGACGTTGTTATTATCAAGAAAAAGGAAGAGCTTTCACGAGAAGATGATGAGGACTTTGAAAGAGAACTTAACAAGATGATGAGCGATAGCGCTGATGCTCGCAAATTTGAGAAGAAAACAACTGTTTTGGATGTTCCTATCCCAATGAACTTGCGTGGTGCTCAAGGTAAATATCTGATTACTAATAATATATGTCCAATGTATTCATTATATATATACATTATACAGAACGTCGTGCACTTGCTCAATCCATAGAAACTCAAGATCCAGGAAAGATGGCATTTACTCTACTTACAAAGAAAGGAAATCGACAACAGGTAAGACAAAATCTATAAAGCATAAGGCAAAACCATTCTATGCATATATTTATAATTATGTTAGACCAAAATTATGGAAGTACCTGCAGATTCTATTTTAGCTGTAAGTACGCGTAGCAAACAAGAAGCTGAGCGTGAAGAACAACAGCAATTGAAGCGACTTGTATTGAATTACGAACAAAGAGAAGCTGCCGCTGCTAGACAAGGTATATATTTTTGGAGTCAATTATAAAAAATATATTTGTTAATTTGAGTTATTATATTAGCTGTTGTTGATGAACGTGCAAGATTGCGTGCTAATACACGTGGAAAGAAGATCATGCAGATGGGCGGTGGTGGAGGAAATGCTTACTCTAATACTGGTGGTGGTGGTGGTGGCAGTGGTGGTGGATCTGCTTGGTAAAAGAGAAGAATATGTATGTACCGCCACACCACAATCCAAAAAACAAATAACAATCCAAAAAAATCCAAAAATATCAAAAAACATCAATCAAGATAAACAAACAAAAATTAAGACAGAAATAACCCCTTTTTAATGACGATTAAAAAAGAACCCAGGAAATGTGCTGTGTTGAAAGAAAGTGAGAAAACAGAAAGAGGGAAATAAAAGGGAGATAAAGAAGGAGACAAACAAATACACCCATAATTTGGAAACAATAGCAGGATAATAAGAGGATTAACCTAAAAAAAGAAAACATGTTATTTTTTTTCTCAATAAAAAGTATATTTGTAACACTTACAAGCACATCCACTTGCATTCTCATTACTATCTAAGTCAACACCTTGTGTGTTTAAACCTCCACCTCTTCTACGAGTGCTTTCGGCCAATTGGTCTAATGGCATACGTTTAGCTATTGAGGTGAAGAGTTCATTGACATTGGTGGCTGTCTTTGCTGATGTTTCGAAAAATAATAACCCGTTTTCGTCTGCATATTCTTGAGCCGTCTACGCATTAATGTAGGAATGTAAGATTTGATGGGGGGGTTTTTTTTTGTTTTCTATTGTAAAAGAGTAATACCTTGGTCTCGATAGCTCTTCTAGCCTCTAAATCAGATTTATTTCCTGCCAATGCAATCACAATATTAGGGTCGGCTTGACGTTGTAATTCGTTTACCCATGCCTTTGCTTTTTCCAAAGATGACTAACATAATATTAAGTTACATTATAAGAGTGCTTATTATCGTAAAAAAAAAAGGGGGCATTCTATACTTTACAGCTTGAGTGATATCGTATACTACTACTGCACAGTTTGCATTACGATAGTACATGGGTGCTAAACTTTTATATCTTTCCTGTCCAGCTGTATCCCTTTATAATAAAAGTACTTGTGTCAGTCATATCACAACAACATATATGGAGTTTTTATATACGATACCAAATCTCAAATTTAACGGTGGTGTTATCATCCAAAGCAACAGTCTGTGCCAAGAAAGCGGCTAAATTAAATACATATATATTAAACACACACATGTTTTTTTCTATACAGGAAAATAGAAAAAAGAAAACCTACCACCAATAGTGCTTTCTCTATACTCGTCAAAGTGGTCTTTAACAAAGCGCATGACTAAACTATTCATTTGAAGAAAAAGTATTAACTGTAAACAACTATTCCATATCACCTAGTTACAGCTTTTTTTATGCTTCTACCTGGACTTTCCAACGGCAGATTCGCCTGTAGAGGAACAGGAAAATTAATGAGAAATGGTTCCATCTTTTTAGTTTCCTTTATTTACCTAAAAGAACAAGCTTAAATTGATATGTTTTTCCTTGTTGTGGTTGTCTGGCGGCCATTATAGAATAGTTTTGATATAAAAAAGTAAAAGAGAGAAAAAGAAATAAAGAATGCTCAAAAACTCACTTCTAAGTATCTTACAACGTCATCCATAATAACTCCGATACATTTTGATTGGTCAAAGAATAAGTCGAGGTAAATTATAACTTTAAGAATGAGCCAAAAAGGAGAAAAGCCATTGATAAGAACAAAGGAACGTTGTTTTCATTCTGATATTTTAATTATGGATGATATTGTTTATTTATTGTATATATGTTTCTCTAAAATCTTAAAAAGGGAAAGGGAAAAATTTGGAACGAAAGAGAGAGTATCACATGAAGAGAAAATAATTAAACATTACAGGAAAAAAATCTAAGTTAACGACGTTTTGTCTTGGTTGATGTAGTGACAACTGGTGTACTTGACTTTGATCGACCTCCATTACCACCAGTACTACCAGCACGCTTCACCTGTGTCTGTTTTTATTTTATTTTTTTGGATGAAAATGAAAGGGTTAGCTTTTGTTAGCAAAGTGAGATAGCTTTTGTATAAGCAATACCTTTTTCTCTTCTGGCTCTTCAGCTTCAGTATTCTCTTTTTGGATCAAACTAATAAGTGTATTACATCTTCTTGCAATTTCTTGAGATGTTCTTGACTTTAAGAACCAATCAAATCTGAAGAGCGGTGATTGTTTGATTTCTCGTCTGATTTTATCGTAGACGTTTTCAGTTCCATAGCCATACTTTTCAAGCATAACAATAAGGAAACGATCCTCTTCTTCTGTATAGTTCTTTCCTTTAGTGGGTTGTGTATAATGAATCTTTAATTGCTGGAGAGGAACACGATGGCGTGTTACCTTTTCTGTAAGTTGACCTTGAATATCAGCTTGCTTTTCCAATTCGCTTTCACCTTTTTCGATCTTTGAAATATGTCGCTCATAGTCATTCACTTCTTTATAGCGGGACCAGAAAGTCTTTGAGTATTTCTTAACATCATCCAAGGTCTTGCCCTCTAATTCGCTAGAAATAGATTCAAGATCTTTACGGCCATATTTACTGCAAGCATGAATAAAAGTAGCAAAGTCCTTCTTTGACCAGTTGGAGAAACCCTTTTCATAAAGCTTCTTACGTTCCTCTTCTTCTTCTTCAGTTAAAGGCTCGGCAGCATCGATTCTACTCTGTTCTTCTTCTCTCTCCTTTTCTAATTGTTCAAGCTCTTTATCAGCACCTTCTTCTGAGACAGGAGGAATCTTATATCCCAGTGTCTTTCTTAAATATAATGTATCTTTTTCATTGAGTTCTGGCAGTCTTGAAGGGAAGAATTGGAAATCTTCGACATTGTATTTCTTTGGACGAGGAGCCTTATTGGAAGGTGTTCTGGAACTTACTCTTAAGGCTTCCTTATAATAATCATCAACAGCGTAGTTGGCCTTTCTCTCTCTCTTGGCTGGGCCTAACCAAGACAATCCAACGCCTTCAGCCTTTCTCTTGTGACTCCAATCCTCGCCGTTCCACTGGTAAGCGCTTTCGGAAGAAAAGTTCTTGAGGTCATCAATATTGAGATTAGAATACTTGCTGTTCAATTCAGCGGTACGCTCTTCACCACGCTTTAAAACTTCTTCAATATCATCGTCAATGTGGCCGGTTGCATCTGTATCCTTGAAGATGTTTTCAGCACCGTGTTGAATCATAGTCAAGAGCTCATCTTTAGAAGCTGCCTTTGATTTTGTGTTGGAAGACATACGTCCCTGTTGAATGACCAGCTGATCCAAACGGAGCTTTTGAGCAGCACGTTCCAACACCTTTTCTTCAATAGCATTTTCAGTGACGAATCTAAAGACATAGACCTGCTTTGTTTGACCAATACGATGAGCACGATCCATAGCCTGTAAATCAACTTGGGGATTCCAATCACTGTCATACAATACAACAATATCAGCACTTGTTAAATTGATACCAAGACCACCAGCACGTGTAGTCAGCAAGAAAATAAACTTGGAACTGTCTGGCTTATTGTATTCATCAATTGCATCAATACGGTCATCTTGGCTAGTTTGACCATCAATACGGCAGTATTCATAGCCCTTCCACCAGCAGTAATCTTCCAAAATATCCAAAACACGACTCATCTGACTAAAGAGTAATACACGGGAGCCTTGTGCCTTGTATCTTGTAAGCAACTTGTCAAGAACAGCCATCTTGCCGGCGTTGTCAACCAAGTGCTGATCGGTTGTGAAGGGAGGTCCAGGTTCAGCGCCATCGAAGAGATAAGGATGGTTGCAGCACTTTCTTAATTGCATAACAATATTGAGAAGACGTGTCTTTCCTTCGCGCTTATTGACACCAACACCATTGATAGCATCGATGTCCTTTTCCAAGATCTTTTGGTACCACTGTCTCTGCATAGGTGACATGCGTACATACAGATTGACTTCCTTTTTAGGTAAAAGTGATTTCTCAACATCGGACTTGATACGACGCAACAAGAAGGGACGGAGAACCTTGTGAAGTTGTTCCACTACCTTTTTCTGATCACCACCTTGCTTTTCAAACCATTCATCAAATACTTCAGATGAGCTGAATACATCAGGCAATAAGAAGTTCAAAAGAGCCTGTTTGATTGGAAAAAGTCAGATATACACAAAAATATATAAATAAAAGATCTTTCTTACCCAAAGTTCATGTAAGTTGTTTTGAAGAGGAGTACCAGTGATGAGCAATCTATTTCTAGATTGGAAAAGACGAACCAATTGCGACAACATTGAGTTTTCATTCTTGATACGATGTGCTTCATCAATAATAAGGTATTCCCATTTGATCTTTTTAAACTGTGCCTTTTCCTTGATACAGATTTCATAGGATGTAATGCACACTTCAAAATTCATAGGGGCAACACGCTCTTTGATCAATTTGCTCTATTAATTATTATTTTTAAAAAATAAATAAATAAATGATGATGTAATTGAAAATAAATAAATAAAAATATGCTATTTATCGAACCAACGACTCCACACTTACTCTTGTCTCTTTATCACCATGGAATACAAATGCATCAAAGTCAGGCACCCACTTTTTGAATTCATTTAACCAATTATGCAAAGTAGACTTTGGAACAACAACTAAATGAGGACCATTTACACCACGCACATGCTTTAAATAACCAAGGAATGAGATGGTTTGTAATGTTTTACCAAGACCCTAATTTAAGTATTATTAGTATTAGCATTTGTATTTGTTATAATTATGATTATTATTTACCATTTCATCAGCCAAGATACCATTAATACCATTTTCAAATAAGGAAATCATCCAGTTTAAACCTTGAACCTGATATTCTCTTAATGTACCTCCTGTCACATCTATCATAAGAAATAATAAGTAAGCTTGTGACTGGCAATCATAGCTTTTTTCTTCCTATTTTTTTTTTCTAGTATTTACATGCTGGTGATTCAGTAAAGACGGTAAGCTCTTCGTTATCTTCCTCTTCTTCGTCATGTAAGATTTCTTCATCTTCTTCCTTTTCAGTCTTCCTTCTACGTCTTGAACTATTTATAAAGGATTAAATGATTTGATATAGGAAAGATATGATTATTATTTCATTTTTACCCATCGGTGTCAGCACCAGGTTTGGCTTGTTCCTTCTCTTCAAGTACTTTTGTCATGGCGTCATCTTTAGTGTCTGTCAATTTTAAGAAATGGGCAAAAAGTTCAGTTTGACCCAAAAGATACCTATAACGTTTAACGCGAGTCTCAAACTATTTTTGGTTTTTTTTTTTTTTTGGATGAATCTGATTAGAAAGGAATGATTGAATAGGAACTTGATTGCATCTTACAAGAGAAGGCTCTTTGAATGTACGAAGTGGGGTTGATTCCTTTGAAGAAACAACACGACTAGAAGAATCCATATCCTTTTTATCAAATTGTTATTGAGTATTTTTCTAATTGTTATTATTATTTTTTTGTGATAAAAATTTTTTACCGAATCGACTTGAGAAGGTGCTGGAGAAGCCTAAACATGTATAAATCAAATTAAAATATGATTTAAAGGAGATAAATATGAATAGCTTACAACTTCTTGTGGTTCGGTCATGATTTTATCCTATTAATATAGATGATGTTATGTGGGTTGTTCATATAAAGAGCATTTTCTATTTTGTACCTGTATATCGGCCATTGCTTCTCAAACTTACAAGAAAAAAAAAAAGTGAAAGAGAGAGAAAGATGGAAAAGGCATGTCTGCTTTTTTTTATGATTTTTGTGACAGCCAAAATGGAATTAGGACGCGACTGTTACCATTCAAGTACGTGTGTGCAGATGAAAAAAAATAAAATAAAATAAAATAAAAAAACTAAAGGAAGGGAAGTAGCAAAAAATAAAAAGGAAATAATAATAAACAATAAAGAAAAGTAACAAAAAAAAAGTTGTCAAACAAAGATTATTTTTTAACTTTTTTTTTTTGTGTCTTTCACTTCGGAAGGTAAAACAATGAACTCAATAAAAAAGCAACAAATTTTTTTTAGGGATTTTCGTTTTACGTAAAACCTTTTTTTTTTTTTAATAAATCGAAACAAGAAGCTTAATTCGTTTTAATTTTATCCAAAAAGAAAAGTTTTTTTTTGTTTAAAAACTAGCTTAGATCTCACTTCTGTTATGTTTTTGTAACACGACTTGTGGCAAATGTTTATCAAGAATCGATTTTATTTAGCACAAAAATGATTTTAATTCTCCAAGGTTTTTTTTTGTAATTATTTTTTTCTTTTTTCTTTAGACGCGGAAGTTTAAAAATACAACAAAAAAGAGAATATAAAAACAACAATACAAAAAAAAACACATATTTCTCGTTAGTAACACTCACTAAACAATTTATATTTCAATTTTCTAAAAGTAAATATCAATGTTATTTGTTTACACAAAAATAAACGTACCATGTCCCCGTTTTTCTCTTTTTTTGTTAGTATTACCGATCAAATATTATAGCTCTCGTTTTTGTTGTTGTTGTCGTATCACCTTTTCTTCTTAATCTATAAAATAACTTGTATTTTACTTTTTTATTTAAAAATAACCAATGTCACTTTGTATATACGGATCATGGCGACTAAAATCTATTAAAAAACAGTAAATGCACTTTATGTTGTTATGACAACAGCAATAACATTAGCCAATCATATTCTTCGCATTATCTGAAATAATTAAAAAGCAACAACAAAAAAAGGGTGATGTTCAAAATGATGAAATACTACATTATTATTTACATGAAAAAGTTTCTGTTTAATAAAAAAAAAACGTCACTTTTATTTTTTTCGTTACATTTTTTTTTCTTTTTCTTTTTCTTTTGCTTCACTTTTGTATATCATGTCTTCAAAACAAGTAAAAGATCCTATCACAGACGAAAAAAATAACGCAGACGATAAGCCCACGCTCTTGGCTGCAGAAACATCAAGTAAAAAATGGCAAAATTGGTGGGTTCGTACCATCACTACCCTTATCATGGTTGGTCTTTTTTTTGCCATCCTTGCCTCGGGTTACATAATATCGATTATTTTGGTGATGGTGATTACCGTGTTAGTTTACAGAGAAGTCATTAAAATTGCTTATTATTCTGCAAAAGATAACCTACGTTGGTTTAAAACCATGAGTTGGTAAACAAAAAGGAAAAAAAAAACATGCCATGGTAATAATAGACTAAAAAAACGATAAATAGGTATTATTTCTTAACAGCCTCTTACTTTTTATACGGAGAATCTATTATTTATTACTTTAAAAAGATCATCATGGTAGATGCATTTCTCTTACCGTTTGTAACACATCATCGATTTATTAGTTTTATGCTATATATTATTGGTAAAATACGACGATTTTTGTGATAAAGCATCACTGTAAAAAATAGAGTCGAGGACTTTGAAAAGGCTTCGTTGAAAACATCATTCTTCGAGTTTTAGGCTTTTTATAGAAATCGGTTTTTCTTTTATCGGTTCCGACTGGCGGAGAATTGAGTGTAAAATGATGGCAAATTGAGTTTCAATATGAACATTGCTCTCAAATGTCACAATTTGGTTGGACACATATGGCTGTGTTTTTAATTGTGGTACAAGCTCACTTTGTTGTTGAGAACATATTGGAAGGATTGGTCTGGTTTGGTTTTCTTGTAAGTATTGATATATGGGATACATCAATTTTTTTTTAATGCTAATGGGAAATAGACTGCAACACTACTTATGAGATTTGACTATATGACATGCCCTGTAACAGACTTGGGTGCTTCTGCGTGGTCTAATATTTCATGTGAACCTAAAAATCCAGTGTTTACTGCTGCTCCTTGGAAACTGCCTTCCTTGATACGATTTATGCTAAAGTTCATGGTAAGTTTTTCCTTTCTCTTTTCTTTTTTGTCCCCAAAAACTGTGTTGTCGGAATTTTGTATTTCTCTCTTTTATTATTATTATTATTATTATTATTATTATTATTATTATTATTTTATTATTATTTTCATTATGGTTTGTTCACTTTGGGAGAAGGCTAGATAATTTAGTCAATTTATATAGATATATGTATATATATATATATATATATATCTATATCTATAATTATCCGGTAAACCTCACTATACTATAAATGGAAATATTTTGAAACTATTATGTACATACGCTTATTCGGGTAATTTTTAACCGTTAGGTAAGATAGACAGTTAGGTGGTACTGGTCCTTATGACACTGGTTTCAGAAATTAAAATTTACGTGCAAATTGTCGTGACCGTTTCTTGGGTGGTTTCCCACGTTAGGTATGAAGGAATCATAGACAATCTGTGATAAACTTACTTGTTAGTCTGTCCGACGATAATTA
>MU622245.1:791975-831086 GCA_025399235.1 Backusella circina FSU 941
GTTATCTTATCGCTCGATATACAATTTAATAAAACATACTTGAGGGAATCAACTATCATTGATATTAATGGGATTAAAACAAAAACGACTATTTATTATTTACATTAAAAAAGAATTATAACTAATTATATGCTTGTGTGGTTGAAGAAATTGCATTTACATTGGTAACATTGAAAAAGATATATAAAGTTTGCTAAGCGCGAACACTGGTATGTTTTGGGAAGTATTTTGGAGGTACTTCATCACTATATGCAGGCAAAGACTCTTCTCCTTCACCTTCTCTTGGCTCTGGCTTTAAGAAAGTAGGTTTGTCATGCACAGACGTAGATTCAGTATCATAGCCATAGTTTTCCAGCTGCCGTGGTCCTCTTGTACCCACAGGTAGTGTACCAAACAAGAGAGGTAATTCAAACAGTTTCTTCTTGACATGAATGGGACCATGGCGTATTTTTACAGAAATACATAGTTTATATTCAACACTGAGATGTGGAGAGTAGCTTAAACTGACAGGTAGTTCTGTTTGATCCTTTGGTAATTCCAGAGTGAGGGAAATAGTGGTTGGACAACTTTGAATGAGCTTTGGATAATCAGTTTGGGTAATGATGGTTGCTTCACTCCGTGAAAAGGTTTTATAACTGATATTATAGTAACGTTTGACGTAAACACGAAGCTGAGATAGTGAAAGACTATTTTCATCCAAACCCATGTCAGATAAAAACTGGACCTGGACAGGTATCAGACGTTCGTCTATGATGTGAAACGCCAATCTTGGTACAGTTAATTGCGCTCTAATGTGACTTGTCAATCTAGTCTCTTCCACACACGGATTGATATTCTTAATAGGCATAGTCTCAATAATTGGCTGATATAAAACTGGATAAGGTTTAGAAATGATAGATAGACTTCCGGGTCGTTCTACCGATACAATCATATTAAATGCGTTGGCGATAAGATGATGTTGAAACGTAGGGGGATAGTTTATAACAGGCATTTGACAAACAAATGGAAACTTGTGCTCTCCAATATCTAAAATAGGCCATGCATCAGGAGGCACTTTTACTCCACTGGGGAATCCCCACAGTACTGTTCGAACTGCAAACAATCGACCATCATTTGATTTTATTCTCTCCCACCCCATTGCATCGTAATTAACTCGTTCTATTTTTATATAAATGATAGATAGTTTAATTAAGATGAAAATTAATTATTGTTTTTAATTTTTACCTGTGGCTTTAAAAACAAGCTTTATATGATGAATGGGAGTTGGTTCTGTTACTTTGACACACACGATGCCTTCGAAAACAGAACCAGGATAGCAGACCACCTGGCCATCATCGTTTTGATATTGAGGATAAAATAGAATGTTGAAGTCGATGGACGAATTTTTAGAGTTTATAAAGCTTGAAATCATTTTGGTAGTGTCTTTTCGGGGTCTACGGGTGTCGTAGCCCTCTTCTTTTAAAAATAATGACAACAAAAGGGAAGATTTTTATAGAGTAATAGAGAACAAGTATTGCTAAAGCCAAAAATAAGTAACGGAAAAGAAAAAACGGCGATAAATAGTAATTATGTATATCAACCCTAAAGGCGAAAGAGATGGATATTTTTAAAACAAATAGCAGCAGCCTTACTTTTATTTAGACGAGTTTAAGGTGGGTCACACGAAATAACAGTGATCACAGGCAGGAAACTTTATTACAAATATGGCAATTCCCATCCATTTTTGTCAAAAGTTGCTCTACCAAGTCGCTAACTGCTGCCTTTTAAATTATTTATTTTGTATAGGGTTAAATAAAAATACCGCTTATAGGAATAATATATGGTATGGAGTTAATAATTATACCGCTTTTAGGAATAGAAAAAGAGAAAGCAAAACATCTACTGTTTCTACGACACCTAAAATGTCTGTGATATCCACTATACCATGATAGTATGGCGATGCTGATAGCATTTATCTAAGCCAATCAGAGTCGTATAAAAATGGTTGTGACTCTGATTTTTTCCTAATTCTACTTGTCAGGTTCCCACATTCTCTTCTCAAGTTTCGAATGCTGTGATTTTGTGTTCGTTATCTATCAATGCAATATTTTTAGTGATCAGTTCTCATTATACAAATGAAGCCATTTTTTTCTTGCTATTTTTTTTTTCTCATAGTAAAAATAATAATAAAAATTAGACAGAAGTGGTCTGTTTTAATTCGGCACTTCTGTTATTAGTTTCCCCGAAGAAAGTATATATAGCATGCAGTAGATTGAATGAGTCAATCAGAGTCAATCTTATTAGTTTTCCCGAAGATACACGTCAAAAGCAACTTTCTATAAAATTTTAAGATATTGGACATCATTTAACGGCCGAGACCAATCAGTCCAAATATATAATTTTATATTATATAAAAAGCAGAGAGTGAGAAAGTGGAATTATTACGTAAATAACAACACCTCCCTATTCTTCCATAATATTTGTATTATCATAAATAATATTATTAATTTAATGCTATAATATGCATTTACAGCGGAGTGTGATGATTGACAAATATCCGTTTATACGGAGGTGAAAGAGATCACCATTATTTGTTTGTCATGAAAAACAGATAAATTTCCTATTGTAGATAATCCAGACATACAAATATTAAAGAAGAGCTCCCTTTTTTGTATTAATAATCTTTTTGCTGTAACAATGACTCATACTGTATTATACCCAAGATCTATCTGTATATTCATATAATATAATCATTTTAAATACTGACATAGAACAGAATGTGATGATGATAAAGTGTACAAGACTCAAAATGCGATATTAAAAATGTGCATTAAATATATGAAATGTACATAAAAGGTTTAGATGATCTGATTAGATATATTTTTGAATATTTTTTTTTCCCATATTCATCTTGCCTCTTGTATATAACATTGATCAGCTAATTATTATTATAAAAGTGTATATATGAGACATGTCTGCTAGTTATAGTACTTGCATTATCGGATTGTAGACAATATCATGATGTTTTATTTATTAACAATAGATTTGCATTTATTTGGTAGATTCTTTTAATTAAAAACTGTTCTCTGACTACTACTGTAGTTTTTTGTTCTGGAAAACGATCGGATGCGTATAAAGAAAATAATTTGTTCCTCTGAATTACCTTTTTTATTCATACAAAACTTTTCAGTTAGACTTTCGTATTTGTCATAGTACTTTTGTTCAAAGAAATGCTAATGATAAACAACATACGTGCATTACTATATCCAAGTACCTTGACTTATTCATAAAAACAGAGGAAGAAAATGAATCTAACGATCTTGTTTTCTCATAAAAAAAGAATAGCTATCCATGTATTACGCTTGCTCATCTCTCTTTCTCAATGCTCCTATCAAGTTCTTCAACTAATCCAGCTACTTAGGCAATGACTTGTGCTTTTTTTCATTTTAAAATAGATTCCTTTTATTCAAATGTTCTAACTTCATAGTATTTCTTGAATATCCAGTACATTTTATCACTTTTATAAGCTTACTAGTATTTATTCTACCTAAACAGCAAATGTTTTGAATTCACAACTGAAAACTCTAGTAAATGCAGAGTCACACAAGCAAAAGCATTGATGAAAAAAACCAACATGAAAAAAAATATGAACCCAGTGCGAATGAAATTTAAGTCTCAGTGAGAGAATACAATAAAACGCTCTCCTTTCTTGTATAGAATAATGTCGTTAGGACGCACAACAGTTGTATTAATATCGATATTACTAATATCAAAAACTATCTCTTATTCATGGTCAAATAAACAAACTACACAACACTTTGTAAAGCGCGATGAACCATCTTTGAATGAGGTACTTTGTCTCTGTTCTATAAAGGAACAATACTTACAGTTTATGCCTTTTAGTGCGATAGTGTGTATTTACACCAAGATCAATGTGCCCATGTGCTTGAATATTGTATGGATGCAACACCTGGCTTGATTAATTATATTCAACTTTATTTCTGTTCCCCTATAAAGCCTTTTATATTTCTTATAATGGTAATAGACACGGAATGTTTAACAACATGAGCTAATGTCTTGAATATGCTAGTGCTGTTGGTTACTTTTTTTGTTTGGATTTGTTGGAATAGCCGCCTCTGATTTCTTTTGTAATACTTGATCTATTGATTAGAACCTTATTTTTAACTCATCAATAATTTAGGTCCAAATCTGCAAACAATCGCCTCTGCTCTACATCTTTCTGAGAGTCTTGTAAGTTGAATATGTATCCAGCTGTGATATATAAGACTGGTGGTAACAATAATGAAAAATAGACAGGTGTCACTTTTTTAGCCTTGGGAAATGGTAGTCCGGATCTGTTTTCAACGTTTAGGTATGCTTATTGGATAACGAAATACTCCAGAATAGGGCGATTGATCTCTTGATGTTTATAGTGCGATGCATTCAAACTTAGGATCACTTGCTTTGGGTGAATTGATAGGAGCTGCGTCTTTTATAGTTAGTGTTGTAGCAGGGTAAATGGAAAAACAAACAAGTATATATATATATTTACATGTGTGTGTATGGCGAATGGAATGATATATATTAACGATAATGAGAAAACCAATGTAAAATATTAGATCGATGTGTGCTATTAAGCCTTTCAGAGCGAAAAAGTTCAGTTTTATCAGAGATGTGACATTCTTTACATTGGCAATCATTCTAGTAATGGTATTTGTGTCTGATGGGTTGATTTATCTGTACGAGGCAATTATCTTGATTCTGTTTTATGTAACTTATGTCATGGTTGTTGTTGGAGGAAACTATTATATGAAGAAGAGGTCCAATTATCGAAATTTGGTAGAAAGAGCAAGATTGGAGTATGAAGAGAATAGTACAGATGTGGATGATTTATTAAGTGGAAATCTATTTAATGGTAAGTATGATGAGATTAGTACTTAGTGTATGCATTCCTTAAATCGTTCCTCCTACAGAGCCTGAACGAAGTGAAGATGAAATGGAACTTTATGATGAGGGATTCGAAACAGAAGGATATCAGGATTTTGCTCGCCAAAGAAATGGAACTCATCCTAAATTGCGTATACGTGCGTCTTTGTTTTCAGCCATCGAGGTAATCGCGATATAAATACAAAATCACCGATCCAATTTGTATCTTAAAACACTCCTATTAGTTTCAAGATGTAGTTCAATCACTTAGAAGAACAAGCACTCGGTTTAATCACATTCAACGCCGTCCTTCAGCACAAAACAGCAATATTCCATTTGTTGGTAGACCACAATCACCACAGAGTTATAGAGATGATCTATCACTTCATACAGCAGAGAGTCGTGCACAACATGATATACCTACCTTGGATTCAATATCTTCACCTGTCGCTCGTATAAAATATGTCATCTCGGATTTCATAAAACAGCACAAGGAAATACAACTAAATCTTTTCCCAACATTGGTCGATTTTAAAAAGAAGTCATTTTTTAGCAAAATTAGTTCATTGCTATCGGCGCCTGTCGTTTTTCTACTTGCAGCAACGCTTCCTGTTGTAAAAGAAAGTAGTTTGAATAACACAGGTGTTCATTTAAGTGATGATACCGCAGATTTGCTTCAAGACTATAATGACGAAGATGATATCAATGCAAATACAGACATACACAATCTTTCAGGTTGGAACCAGTGGCTAACAGCAGTTCAGCTTGTTTGCTCTCCTATGCTGATTTCATTCGTGATGGTGACTCAGGATGTCGGTCCATGGTATATTATTTTCCCTGTGTGCTTTGGTATTGGTATTATTACTGCTGCTGCATTTTGGTTTACTACATCTCCTTACAAACAACCACCATTACATTGGATGATGTGTTTTGTTGGTTTTGGAGTTGCTGTTGTTTGGATTTTTTTAATTGCAAACGAAGTAGTAAGTGTATTACAGGCAATTGGCATGGCTTTAGGCGTCAGTGAAGCCATTCTTGGTTTAACAGTATTCGCTTTGGTAAGTAGTTGGATATAAACATAGAAATTACGTGGATTAACACACAAATGTATAATTCTAATAGGGTAATAGCTTGGGTGATTTCGTTGCAAACATAACCATGGCAAAGATGGGATATCCTTTAATGGCAATGAGTGCATGTTTTGGAGGACCAATGCTAAGTAAAGTATTTTTTGTTAATGTTATATTGGAATAAAACTAAAGTAGGTAATCTAACCCTAGATATTATGCTTGGTGTGGGCATTGGTGCCACTTATGTCACTTCACAAAGGAATGAACCTTATGCTATTGAGCTATCAAAATCAATTGTGGTTTCAGCTATTGGTTTGTTGATTGTTTTAGTATCATCTCTTATTCTGGTTCCTTTGAATGGATATAAAATGTCACGCGTATTTGGATATAGCTGGATTACCGTTTATTTAATATGTACCACCGTTAATTTATATCTTGAAATTCGATCTTGATTATTTTCCATTTAACTTATACCAACATTTTTATTCATCGTCCTTATTAATTTTTTTTTCAGAAAAAATAAAATAATAATTGAGAAAAAATAATAATTGTATAAATAAAGACAATCAATAAAGTAGAGAACCAAAGTGTGCAAGGATGCTATCAATACCATGAAGTAAATAGCATAGAGATCAGCATAGTAAACGAGTAGAGGAACGTATACCAGTTAAGACCATATGTATGTATACCAGAGCAGAACCAAGGAGAAGGGAAATATATAAAAAACAAGTGAGCGACCAATTAAATAAACATTGATGAAACTATAAAAACATACGACGCCGGATTGTCTATGAGAGAGGACGGCACCAGCCGGCCAAGGAGGCTGATAGAGGGGATATTTAACGATCCCAGATGGTAAAAGGAAGCCAGAAGAGAGCAAAAATATAGCTTTTCAAATTTAAACTTAAAAGTATGCTCTTTATAATAGCAAACTCACCCAACGTGATCATCTGTACAACCAAAAAATGAATCCACTTAGGGTCCAAAGGCTATCTGATCTTTTTGTAGCTATAAAGGAAAAGGAATACTGTGAGTTATATGTTCAATGGGTTTAATATGAATGAAATAAAATACATACTTTTGTTTAAACATTTTTATTTAAGTAATTTGGACAAAAAGTTTAAAAACGGTAATGATGAAAAAATGATAGAAAAGCATCATGTCAATCAAAATGTACTTATTTTTTAAATGAATAATGATATTCAAGGAGCGTAATAGTCTTGGCTATCTATATTCCTATATTATTTTTGAAAACGATTGAACACCAAGTAGGTTATTTCCTTTTAAAAAAAAGTTAAATAACATTAATGAGCCTCATTTTTTTTTTTCCATTATGAGTCATCACCAAAGATTTTTGTTGAGAACTTATATTTTTTAACGAGCCCATTTTTTTTTTTTCATCATCAACAATCATTATATTAAGTTGCCAGGGAATGTATACCGCAAATAGAAATCAAAACACTTCATTACAAAAGCTGAATACAAAAATTCGAGAAGTTAGTTACAAAAGAGGGAATCCATAACATCAAATTTCTAGAGGTCATTATTTGGTATATTCATTCTCGGTCTGAGGCTAAGAAACCCACAAAAATTTAATCAAGGGGGAGGCTGATGGGAGAAATCTCAATAGCTAGCCCAATGAATAGTAACACAAAGGCGTATGTTTAAGCATCTAAATGGTTCATGAACTTAGTCCCGTTTAGCTCTGTCACTTAACCTCCCTTTTTACTCAATTTTCTTCTCATCTATCCTTTCTCATTAAATTTTTTTTTATTATAAAAAATAAAAATAAAAAATGTTGGATTTATATGAACTATTGCTTGTTTTTAATTACTTACGCCGAGAAGTGCGACTATGAAGGACGACGATAACTGGCCATGAAGGTATTGAGATTTTGAATAGAGTTTCTATTTATTATTAAAGCAATTTGTCTTGATTGTTTTATTTGCTATACTGATAATAGCACCACTCACTAAGCGCTTTTTTTTTATAAGCATATACTTCATCAAGAATGAAAAAAGTAGTGCAAATTTGCGAACAATGCGACGTTCAGGAATTTATAATCAGTGGTTATCTCAGATAAGTGAGATAGATTTTCGAAGGGAAGTTACCAATTGTAGTGAGTAATGATAACAACCATTTAACGAATGGATAATTCGCCAATCTTTATTTATCATCATTATCCACTACAACTTAAAATAGATTATTACGCAGGTTATCAAATAGATAAATAAATAAAGATGGATATATCGGCTCATACGAATAACTTGTTACTTTAATAAAATAGATCACAATTAAAGCTGGTAGTAACCGTATATTTGTTATTGTGCTTAAGTATACAAGATTAGTACCCCATTTAAGTTATTTTCAACCTTTTCTCATTAAATATTCTCGATAATTTGAAAGTTTTTCTCATTTTCTTGAAAAAGACAGTATATTATTGCTATCTAAAAAAAACAGGTACACAACCCAAATAAACGTTTTTATTACTGTAAAAATAAAACAATTTATAAATCCACATACTCTGAAGCCCATGAACAATGAGTTTATTATTGAGAAGCTAGAATAATCAGGTTTCTGTATTTCTAATAGAACTGATAATTCAAGACAGTAGGCTCATTCCTCTCACAGTGTTTTTCTTTTTCAAGCTGTATACTTTAGTTAAATATGTGACTCTAGACCATTTTTGCAGTTTAATGGTAACAGTGATATATTTTATATTCTTAAAGTACTTTACTAGTGATTCGCTACTCTATGATATTAGTCTATTATGATTTTCATAGTAGTGAGAGTGTGATAAACCGCAGAAATTATATCGTACTAAAAGGTAGTTTCGTTTATAATACCTAAAAATAATAACTATCCTTCACGTTTCATTCATTTTTTTTTCGCATTTTTTTTTATCATTTTTTTTTTTTTAATCTTTATATTTTTGTCTTTTGATAGAACTTTCTTCTTAAAACTCGATATGTAAATGGAAAAAGGCCCATAAAAAATTATCAAAAGAACATAAAATACAAGTACACTAAAAACAAATACTAATATACTGGTTTACGACCAAACACACATATATCATATATATGATAAGTTTAAATGCCAATGCTGATGTTTATACTATGTATTTTAAGGAATTATAAAGGTATACGCTCCATCTAAAGAGATGAAAATGAGTTGGAAACAGTAAGGAGTTAAGTATTTTCTCTAAAAGGCCATGGAAACCAAAAGCATCACAAGATTATCTTTGCTAATATGATTGGAAAAGAAATACGTACACGCCTTTCTTTTTGAACCTTTTGGAGTTAAAAAGAACTCTTATTAGCCGTACTCCAATATTCATTAAACCAATTTTAGTAACCCAAAATGAAATTGAAGTGGTATTTTGTTCATTTCAACCTTTGCCAATTTCAATCCTAGATTGAAAGAAAAGGAACGTAGGATGATGGATACTTTCTTCATCTGATTAATATACTATGATTTTTCTCATTTTATTAGTACCCCGTATTATGAACTTTATAAAAGGAGCTTGTTGTCAACATAGACAATCAAAATTAGGTAGAAAAAAAAAAGAATATATGTTATGTATGGAAAATAAGTATGTAAAACACCACCAATAATAGAGGAATTTTTCAAACACGTGGAATCAATGTAAATCAAACCTTCCAATATAGATAAACTTTTTTGCTATTGTAAGTGATTAAAATTGACTACAACCGGCACCCATCCCTCGTTTTTTTAGATAATTGAAAGAAAGTTCTTTTTTCTGTTACTAAAAATAATAACAATGTCAAACGAAATCCAAACATTTACCTTTGAACAGGAAGAAAAACATATTCAATATTAAAGTGAAACGTACTAGCGAAGTAGTTATTATAACTTTTCAAATTTTTTATGATATAACAATAACCGTGTGGTAGCTAATGCAATGATCTAACTATCTTTAAATAATAAAAGTATATAGAAATATTAAAAAAAAAAAAAACTCCGTCCAGAGTCAATTTGCGCGAAAAAAACAAAACAATCTGCGGTGAGTTTTATAATACAAAATATACACTGCATACCGCATAAAACTAGATCTCAAATTGGCGCTGGAAGTACCATACTAATTGAAACCTGGTAAAGCGAGCGTAAATGTGACACAGCCAAGTTTCAGTAAACCGCGCACAAAAAGCTCTTCGTATTATACTAAATAGCTGACAATCATTTGTAGTTTGACTTTGTATTTATATAGGTACAAGCTATTATATCGTGTTTATGTTTTTTATAGAACGTCCCACTTAAACTTCTGGAAGATTAATTTGGAAAAAACTTTATCTTCTTTCTTATTGAGAACAAAGTTTATATTTATATGAATTTTGCCTAAAATATTTACCATACATTATTATTAAATTAAATTAAAAACTGAAGGCTATATGTTTTTAATACTGAAAAGTACATTTAGAAGTATAAATACTTATGCAAAGAAACTGCAAATATTTATTTACCAGCAAAACAAATGTTGTGAAACCCGTGATATTTACAAGTTGACAAAATGATTTCTTACACATTTAATTGCTTACAATTGAAGAAGGGTTATCTCATTGTAATTCATTATATACGTTGTTTTTATTTAAAAATTATATTTAAATAACTTATAACTGAGGGTTTAATAACGAAAGTGGTATAATTATGAATCATGTGTACTCATTAAAGCGACATTTTCTCATGCATGTTGTTAAATATCTCCTCTTCAATATATTCTTTTTCCAATATACTCTGTGTTATATGATCGTTCAACTCTTTCTTCTCTGAAATATCTTGTTCTAGTTTATATTTGATCTGCTCCAATTCTTTTATATCTTTAATACATTTTTCTATAAGTGATTTTTGTGAAAGCAGCTTGCTATTGAATTCTAAAAAAAAGGTGTAAAAAACATTAGTTTTCAGTTTGAGTTAGAGTAAAGTAAAATAATTTACCTTCTTCCGAAAAATGGGTATCATTTACATTGGCACTTGTTTCATTTAGTGTAAGATCAGAGGTTGATTTATATATTGTTGACTGATTTTGATCAAAGTTGAATGGTATGTCCATTGTGTATTCAAGTTCTTCATTTCTTTTCAGGATGGCACTTTCATACCACTTCTTTGCCTCTTCCATATTCTGAATTACTCCATCACCTTTTGCAAACATGGAGCATAAATTAAGCTGAGCATTTATCGAATTGTTGCTGGCAGCAATAGAGTACCAATTGTATGCTTTTTCGCTACTTTTGAGAGTTCCTTTTCCCCTATGGTACATCCACCCTGTATAGAATTGTGCTTGAGTATGGTCATTTCTAGCAGCTGTTTTAATCCATTCAAAAGCCAGAGCATCGTTTCTTTCTACACCAAGACCATCCCTATAGAGAAGACCAAGATGAAATTGTGCATTTTTATGCCCTTGATATGCAGCCTTTAAATACCAATGGTGCGCAAGACTGAAATTTTGTTCTATACTCTTTCCATTTTCGTATAGCTTTCCAACATTGTACTGGCTTGTAGCATGTCCTTGTTCAGCAGCTTTCATATACCAAGAAAATGCAGCATTTAGATTCTGATCAACACCTAGTCCAAGTTCGTACATCCAACCAAGTTTAGCTTGAGCTTTGATGTATTCTTTTTCAGCAGACTTTTTTAGGCAGGAGAATGCGATTTTGTAGTTTTGTTCAAAAATTCTTCCAGACAAATAAAGCGATCCTTTTTCGTACAAAGCTTGAGGATGTTCCTTTTCTGAAGCTTTTGAAAACCATTGAAATGCAGACAAGAGATTCTTCTGTGTTCCACGGCCCTCACAGTACATAATTCCAAGCAAATACTGAGACTGAGTATGGCCTTTATTTGCTGCTTTTTCATAAAGTTCAAGCGCTGTTTTGTCATCTTTTGCAACATATGAACCTTTATCATAGTAGGTAGCTAAATAGTAAATAGCATCAGCGTTTTCAGAAGAAGCAGCATCCATAAACCAAGTAAACGCCATTTTTGGCTTCTTTTGCTGATGGTAAAGTAAAGCGATCTCTACCTTTGCCTCAGGAATTTGATGTAAAGCTGCTTGTTGGAAATATTGAAATGATTTTTCGGGGTCTTTAAAGTGTAATTTATGAAACATCCCAAGTTTGTAATAGGCCATGGGAACTATTTCTTTGCTATCTAGACAGAGTTTGTAGTATTCGTAAGCTTTATCTAGGTCTATATGTCTAACGCCATCGCCAAATTCATAAGCTAATCCAAGTTCATAACTTGCCAAACTGTAGCCCATACTTGATGATTTTTGAAAGCATTCCAAGGCAGCCAAGTAACTTTGCGTCTGATCACCTAACCCTAGTTTGTAATATTCCCCTACTTTATAAAAGGACCTTCCATCATTCCCAACGAATGCCGCCTGATAAAATAAATTGAACGCTTCTGGACGGTTCAAGAGTTTTGGATCACTGTCGTATATCAGAGCAATGTTGTATTGACATTCCGTAGTTTTATATTTTTTTTTTAATAATCTAGAGAACCACCACAACGCATTTTGATTATTGTGCTTTATATTTCGATATAGTAACGCTAATCGAAATTGTGATTCAAGATGATCGTTTAGTGCTGCTTGATAATACCATTGGAGAGACTGAGCCGTGTTTTTTTTACAACCAATACCATGCTCGTACATATAAGCAAGATAATACTGCGCTTCTGAGTGTCCACTTTTAGCTGATTTTTCATACCAGGTAATAGCGAATCCATATTTTGTTTTGTTTCCGCTCAATGGATAGTAATGATGCGCTAGCAAAAATTGAGCTTCAGAATCACCATCTTGAGCATACTCGTATATCTCTGGATCCACTCCTCCCATTTTGTTATATAAAAGGTTTAAATTGATTTCTCGTGTTTCAACTATTGCCTCTTCAGTTCTTCTACTCTCAAGTGGGAAAACAAAACGAATGTTTCTCCTCAAACGAATGTATTTTTTATATGCTATTTATATAGAATAACGTGATTGATTTTAGCACAGATGTCGTCTTATATTATCAACAAAATTAACCATGCTTGATTTTACTGTATTAATATCTCTTTGTTCTTCTTGCTGCTGTATTTGTTGTATATGTGGAATATAGTTGCTACTAAGGTTTCTGGTACGATAAATAAAAATTGTTGTAAACAATAGACAAAAAAAAGAGGGGTGTATTAAAATAAAAGCTATTTTTTTCTTTTCCAAAAACAAAAAAAAAGGAAGAGAAGAGAAAGAGAAACGAAGATACAAAAACAAAATAATTAATTAATTGAAGATGTGATACTCTGCCAATTCAATTTTACGTACAAACATGATATTTAATATTCTCATACACAAAGTAGGGATCACAACAGTGTGTTCTTATCTAGAATTTTCCTTTCCTTTCTCCTACTTCTTTGTTTTTGTTTTTTTTTTTATCTAAAGAGAAGAGCAAAACAAAAAAAAAAAGGCACGAAAAAAAAAAGATTATTCAAGTCACGATTGGATAGATTCCTTATTTCTCGGATTTTCATTAACCTCATATCAGGTACATAAGTTCCACTTTAAATATAGTTTAATTCTAATTCGAAGGGCAAAGTTTTCGAGAATCATATTTCTGTCTTTAAACACACTAATACTCTCACCATTTTAAGAGCCTCCCTGTTATCTCCAGCCATAGAATATCTATTCCATAATATATTGCTTTTTCTTGAAAAGGCAAAATACTTACTGATCCATCTAAAAAATACAATATAATCATGTTCGGATAGGTCCAAAACTAAGACAAAATATAATATTAAACTTTATTTCAGTAGTACTTTTAAACTAATATGGATAAAAAAATAAGTAATGGTATTTTCATAATTTTTAGATACGGACAATCATTATATTCTCATATCATTCATTAAAGAAAGAAAAGAAAGGATTAGCCCCAAAATAAACTTGTACGTATTCTGGGAATGTACATGTTTATCTGTATTATAAATTCAATACAAAGAGCGCGCTTTAATTTCCACCATTCGTACCTAAATGTTTGACAGAAGAGCAAATTTAGAATTAATAACTGAATCAGGACTCTACTTTGTAACTTATTTTTGAACGGCTTCTAAACGATTGCCTATAGGGATAACGATTTTTGAGTAGAGCATTAGAAGTCTATTTAAAATCATCTAAACCCAATTATTACTAAGTCAGGTTAAGTATAAATAATCCCAAGCATATTATTGATGAAGTAGCTTAAAGTACACCTATGATATTATTCCAAAATCTAATTGGGTGTATATTAACGTGACTATGTTGAACCATTTATTTCATTTTTCAGTATTAATGCTATGAGTAGCATATTATATAAGTATTATATACACTACACGTAATTACTTTTTATAATATTTTATGGCCATTGTTTATGGATATAGCATTGAACAACATAAATACGCAAAATGGGATTATGTTGTGTATTGCACCTTTAAATCTAAGTATGTGAAAATGGGAATTATTTGAAAACTTGGTTAAAGTGCGGGAAATTAAATTTTCGAATTTTAAAATTGAGCTGGCTTAATATTCTCCAATTTTGATAAATTAAAAAGGATTTCTAAAGCGAATCAGTAAACTAATTCTAGCCTTTAAGTGCTTTTCTATTCTTTTTGTTTCTTGATACTTGCTAATCTTTATATTCAAGTATTTTTGGGAAGTTTTTTTTAGATAATTGAAATATGCATGTCATATATTTAAGATTTATTTTTTAGAAACCACAAGTTTTCCAAAATTCTAACAATTGGTAGCGTGTGTAACTTTGTTTGCTTTCACATGATCAATATGTCAATATTGATTTGGAAGATATTGTGAAATATATGTATAGAAATCTTTGGCCAGGTCTTTAGTCTAAAATCATATAATATGAAATAGTTTGCCTAGACTCTTGCCAAGAGATAAGACTAACGGTATATATATATATATATATATAGATAGATAGATTAAAAAAAAAAGAAAAATCCATTACCTATAGAAACATATACTCATCGTATATCAAACAAAACAGTATATTTTGGCCATAAGAATTCAGATCAAAAAGTATTATATAGTGTTCAAAAACTGTCTAATTATGAGTTTACAGTACACTTAATTTTTTATTTATTTATTGGGCAAAATAGCGATAAGAAAACAACTCTTTAAGTCCGGTAGCTTAATCCCAATGTCAAAATATTTATCCTAAATCTTGCACTGAGGTACTTCTAGATCAATCGATATTCTAAATGAATTCTTATAGGTAATCATCAAATGAAAAATATCATTTATTGGCGCCTTTTATCTTGAAAATAAATTCGATCTGAATTACTCTTACTGTTTATTTCAAAAAATCGATAAAAAGCTACAGATCATTGAAAAGGTTTTCCCAATTACTTGAAACAAAAATCTCAATTATTTGAAAAACACAGTACAACAACCTGATTCTCATCCCGCCCTTTGTTGTATTTGAGGCTGCTACTCATGCTTTCATTTATTATGAAACAATGGTAAGTAAATAAAAGGTCGAGTCAAATGGGCAATTATCAAAATACTGCATGTATTCTCTCGAATATAGATATACCTCCTGATGTATTAGATAAAAAAGAATTTCATAATTATTTCACCAGTTTTAGTATTTAGGCAAAGTGAAACAGATCTATTAATTTAATGTCTAGACCTTAATAAATGCTCTCCGGATATTAGAAAATCGATTTTTCTCTTTTTATTCTTTAAGCATGCTTTATATGAAAGCTATGATCTGATAGGTAAACCGGGAATTTGGATTCTTTCTACGAATAAACTTTACTCAGGGGGTTTTTCTATTGTGTTTGAAATAGACTGAATATAGAAAAAAAAATCATCCATAAAGCGGAAAAAAAAGGCCTTGATCCTTCTACCAATAAAAAGTTTTGCATTGATTATGAATTCTATCCTTATTTATAGCCAATCTAAACACTTTATATAAAAGTGACATATTGTCGGGCATTCCTAAATATGTAATACCAAATAATTGGCTCGGAAGCAACCATTTGTTTCTATTTTTATTTTTTATATTTACAAAAATTTTATTATTGTAATAAATTATTACAGTTACTTCTAATCAGTCTTTTCGTCAGTTTTAAGCTTTTTCTTTGGTTCTGGAGCAGTAATTTTTTTATCCTCTTTATGATGAAACTTCTGCTTCTCGATATTAGGAGGAGCAGTAACAACTGTAAGCATATAAGCAGCAGATGCCTGAGCAATACCATAACCTAAGATACCAATGACAGGCAGTCTAATCATTATATAAGCAATTGCAGAAAAGCCAAATAGAACATCTTTGCGCCCACTGAACCACTTCTGTTTCTCCTTGTGTGTCATGTTCATTCTAGAAAAATAGGGCTCCAGCAGTTCACGCATCAATGCACGCATACCAAGCAGTGCTCTTACTAACTTCATTGTTGCCCAACGAGGAAGGAAGAAGAAGCATATACCAACAGCTACACCTTGGGTATTTCCTAAGGCTCTATAAGAGGTATAGGCGCCTTTTATTTATTTGAAACATGTAAGTGTGTTTTATAGAAAAATCAGGACATGTTTTTTTTATATATATATAAGTTTACCTGCTAGCGGGAATACAAAACGACCAACCACTGGTATGAATGATAAAAGTAAAAGTAGCATGCCAATTCTTAATTTTTTCCAAGATCTAATGACATAATCCTTCATGTCTTTCCAATAAGTCTTTTTATGTTTGTGCTGTAATAATGGTGCGCAGTAAGGAGCTCTATCCGGGTGAGTTTTATCGAGATACCGTAATGACTCCATGAACAGTTCATTTAATGGCCTTGGATAAATATATCGCATAAATAGAAGAACTGTAAAAGGAACAGAACTGATCAATTCTCGTATCAGTTTACTAATCGAGTTCAGAGCATCGTCAGCATGCATTGCCTTGTCACTAGATGAAAGCCATAGAATTGATCTAACTATTTGAATTGGTATAGATATAAGCACATTAGCGAGACCGAGTAGGATGAATGAAATAATAGAGAGGTAAATGAATATCTTTAAGAATTTGTGTCTGCGTAAAGTTGGGTTTTGGATAGTAATAGTTATTCCCTGACAAGCAGAGACTACACCTTCTTGTAAGCCTTGTAATGTCCAAGGTGCCATCTGCAATGCTAAATGTCTAAATGAGAGTAATGAGATTCAAAAATGAACAATCTCCTTTTTATATAGACGAGCAATTTTTTTTTTATTGTTGCACACAGGAACAAAGAAATGATTAGTTTTAGCGCAAGATTTTCTTGGCCCAGCAAACAAAACAAAACAAAAAAAACACCATTGTTGTGACTTGTAGCAGGACACAATTGCCTCCTTATTCGTATTCAAGTCGATGTAAAAAACATAGAATCTAGTATTAAATAAGGTAAAATAAAATACACTGCCTCTTTAAACTAAAAAAACTTTTGAATATTGAAACCTGAAAACGATTTGATTTAATACAACTTTTACCTTTAATGGCTAATTTATGGTGACAGACTACAAAAATGCTTTTATTTACCAAAAAGCGCATGTCATCATTTCCATTTAAAGCTTATTCATCTTTTGAGCTTGTATTTACTAAGCAATCTAGTGCTGTCCCATTATTTATTGCTTTACAAGACGTATTTCACTCCTTTTAAGAAGATCAATCATAAAAGGTCTTCAATATGAATTGATATGATATATTGAGTTCTCCAAGTCATTTTATATTACCCTTTTTTAATCGGAGAATCGTTTCTACCACAATTTTCAACAAGACGAGTGAAGATGACTCACAAAATTATAATCACATACTTCTACACAACTAAAAAAAAAATACAAAAAAGGAAATAAGAGTTTATTCTTCGATTAAACTCCTCTTTAATCAAATACTTAAGTTTAAAGCCTTTTAGGCAAGCGTGTTCTTACACTGATGTATGTTTGGGTTTTGGGTGATAGACTTTGGGACGACTGTTTCCAGACCATATTGATTGCACGATGAAGATCATGTTCTTAGCAGCATTTATGTCGCGATTCCACACGATTCAGCACCTCTTACACTTTAGCACACCATAACCCTTGGCGATGGGTGAAACTTTCAAAGTATCGTTCTTACATAAGCAGCAGATTCTAGACGTTCGGCACTCATTGATTGTGACAACAATAAGAGAGGATGTATTCTTTTTTCTTTTCTTTAGAACTCACCATAAAATGCCTGTCACTCCACTTTGAAATCTTTTAAACTTCACTTGGCCTTTGCCAAACATCCCAGCACCAAATACCACCAATGGAATGCAATCACTGTCTTCACTAAATTTCTTTGCAGTCCACTTCTTTCCGCCCTTTTATAATGCAAAGCGAAAATTAGTATATATGTTACACAATTGGACTTCGTTGCACATTACTTTTCTATATCCTCTTCACTACTTGTTGTAGTCTGCCTGCGTTTTATTTTTGCCTTCTTTTTACGCTTCACCCTGTTCAGTTTTGCGCTCCTCCTCCTTCTCTTGTTGTACTTTTTGCTACCGTTGATGAGAATACTGAACATCTCTTCTCTGGCCCTTTGGCAGTCTTGAAAACGGCGAAAGCGAACTTCTGCCCTATTCAGGTCTTAGAACTGGAAAACGAAGTCAAGTTGGATAGTATGTACTTGATATGCTCTTCATATTTAGTTGCATTGGCGGTCTTTCCGGTGGAGATACTTGTTTCTATTTTCTTTACATTACTATTGATTCTCTCTTCGTCTAAGCTACGCTGATAATTGAGAGAGCCAGTCATTGTGCAATACTCCTTAGTTGAGCATCCCTTTACTTCGTTATTTTTCAAGTCGCTTCCGGTAACAGTAGTAAAGACATGCTTTCTACCAGGATTATTATTTGTAAAAGTCCTATAGATAATGTAGTATATCAATTAGAATTAATTAGCAAAACTGTTTTTTATGCTTTTATCACTATAATACCTTTTCGTCTCCTCATCGTTAGAATCTTCACTAGATTCATCACTAGTGTCACTATCATCTGAATTACTGTTTATAATAAAACGGGATTTAGTCGGTCGTACTTCTATGATTCTGTAAGTAATAGTCATAACTTTAAAAATACCTCTTTTGTTTTCACTCTTTATTAGTAATTTTTGGGTTTGTGACATTTGTTTGAATAAACAGTAGGGGATAATAGAGTCAGTGATTTATCAAATCAACAGCAATAAATAACTGGAATAAGAGATGGGTACATGTCTATATCTGTATATCAGCTGTCATATTATATAACGCTTATGGATAGAGAGTAATGTATTAATAAATATTTCCAACATTCTCTGAACATTAGACTTCTTTCTTTCGTTTTCCTTCGGGGGGGGGGCTTGGTGTATACGGTTGTACATATTCATATAATATTCATAAAGCTATCATCAAACACATTGCTCTCAATCATAAGGCATATACAAAGTGTCATAAACATAATCGCTCTATTCATCTTGCATAATTATTATTACCTAAGATTATATTGAAATATCTTAGTGGTTATATGAGATAAGATTAATTCTATTCATTCAAATTTTATTATGGTTTCATTTATTTATATTATTTTAAGATTGCATTATTTGTAAATGTCAATTCATATCGGAAGATCATTTCCTATTTAAGGTTCTCTGCAATGTATTTGTTATTGAGAATCACATTATGTTTACATTCACTTGTAATGCCACTTTTACCTACCTTCATGCACCAATACATTATTATTGATTATTCATAAATCAACATCACATTACTTCCTTCCTTAACCTTTACCCGATTATTTGTATAGAAATACACCCTTTGTATCCACTCTGATCCAGAGACTTAACTCAATTCTTAATTCTAGTTTTAATTAAATTGTTCAATCTTCAAAGACTTATTGACTTTACTAAATTTATTTTACTTTAACCTCACATAACAAATACAAGTTTTATTAAAAATTACTGTCATATTTCACTTCAATCAAGTATATTTTAGACAATCAAAGAAGATGTTTTGTGTTCAAAGTTTTACTATGTTTTGTTTTTATTACATGAGAATAACAGTGAGAAACTAAAAGAGTATTATTCGCAGGCTTCTTAGCTTCCTAGCTTTCAAAAGTCTTCATGGTTTTCAAGTCTTTATACGATACCTAGTAAGTATTGCTCCTTTCACTGAATAACTTTTACTAAATATATTTCTCTAGAATAATGTCACCATCTATTGACCTTCAATTGTATTCTCTCTTCTGTGAACGTTCTACAAGATGCCATCTGGTTTTACACGTCAAGATTTGTATGTATATCTCTCCTCTTCAAGCTAGTAATATGAAGATTCCCATCCCTTTTCCTAACTTTCTCCCTCCCTCATATCCATCGCATAATCCAAAGATTATTAATATTGAAATAAAAACCTATTTTTGAACCAAAAATATATTTTGTCTGTAATTCAATATTTGAGTAATGTATATTTTGAGCACTACCTACAAAAGTCGGGACCCTCCCCTGATCTTCTTTATCCCAATGCGGTAGGTACTACAGTAGGTATGCAGTACCATAACTTTAAAATACAAAAAACCAAAAACAGTAAAACGTTAAATCGTTGATAGCACCTTAATGTGTTCTAACTAAAATAAGAAAATGCACAAGAACAAGTTTTCAGGGGAGAAAGTAATTGACGCCGCAGTTGAAAAACCATAGTCTTTATATATATAAAAAATAAACTTATTTATTTCATTTCTAGCATTCCTATTATAACAGCTATTTTGATGCGTTTTAAAGGAGGAGTAAAAAACTTAAGTCTCAATGGTAAAATAAATGAGCAAATGAATCACGTTAAACTAATTCATTACAACATTCAAGACATTTACCAAGATGACACCAATGGCGACTACTGTATGTATATTTTGATACCATTTCAAAATACATTTTACAGTTAATAATATCGAATATAGATGATGAAACTACTTTGCCAGAAGAAGATCTTATTAAATTAGACGAAGGCATGACCTTTGTTTACGATACACTAGGAACTGATATTGATCTAAAGAAGGAAGAAATTAGAGAGGCATTATGGAACCTTTATTACGATCATGATGAGACAGTGGTTTGGGCACTCGGTAACTGAAAAAAAAAAAAAAGTTCATATATCAATCCATCCACATACCTTTAATATATATCCTCGTTGAGAATAGATGAACTTGGTAAACGAGCCGATAAAAAAAAGAAAAATGAAAAGGCAAATAGGAAGGATAAAAAACAGACACAAAACACTGAAAAGAAGGCCAAACACGACACAAATCAAATCGATGAATCAGATGATATTCCAGTAGATCAAAATATAGAAGAAATGCGTCCTTATCATCAAGTCAATCCAACAATGAAAGAGGTTGGATACCTTCGACTTGGTGTTCGATACGATGAGCAAGATGAGCAAATTGATAACACAGCCAAAGGAAAACCAGCAATTAACGTTGCTGTCATTGGTAATATATATATATATATATATTAAAACAGACACTAGAGATACTGATATGTCTTGTAGGTCACCACCAATCGGGTAAATCCACATTGATGGGTCGTCTGTTGTGTGATCTCAACCAGATACCCAAATCAATTTATGATGATCTCAATAGAAAGAAAGCGAACGACATGGAGGCAGAATTTGATTATGCTTCCATCATTAGCACCATTAGCGAGAAAATATATATGCCAGAGTCAAATTTAATTGATCGTTGCTGCTTTGAAACCCCTCGCTATATGGTTTTCTTTACTGAATATAAGGACTGTCCTAATCTTTCCAATTCAATGAAACTGGTTGCAGACGCAGACGTTCTTTTAATTATATGGGATGCGTCAAATGAGAACACTCAAGACGATGATCTCATACCCTGGGATGTAAAGCGACATCTTGATATAGCCAAAATGTTTGGGGCAAAGAAGCTACTATTTGCAATCACTAAAATGGATTCAGTTGAATGGTCTAAAAAGAAATTTAATGAAAGTAAAGATTTAATAGAAAAATATCTAATTCATTTTGGACTCGGTAAAAACGACTTGAGCATCACTCCAGTGTCAGGATTAACAGGAGAAAACTTGGTAGATGACAGTTACCTTCCAGAATTGAGATCTTGGTATTACGGACCAAGTTTGGCAGAACAAATAAATAAACTCAGGATGAATCAAATTTCAGCAGAGCTGCCCTTAAGTATAGCCTTTACAGGTCACTGTCTCGACTCTCTTAAACCGAATACTGTCAAGATTTATGGTGTTGTAGAGTCTGGTGATGTTTCAGTCGGTGAAGAGGTAATCGTCGAACCAGGCAAAAAACATGGTAGAATTATAGGTTAGTTTTTATATATGAACATATAAACGCATTGGTATACTTGTTTATTCAACTCGATTTTTATAAAGAAATGACTGGATATTGCAACTCTGATGAATCATATTCTCTTGGATATAGAATCATTACAATCGAAAATTTGAGAAAAACCGATATGATGCAAGTGAAAGCCATTAATATTACATTGTACAATACTTGCTAACATTGAACCTTCCATAGTAATGGATCTAAGCTATGTCGAGTAGCCACGCCAATTCGACCTGTTCAATCATTTGTAGCACAACTCATTGTTGGATCCACAAAAGCTTCTATTGTAACAGGATCTTCTGCTACTCTTGTATTAGGTCCTTCTATTCATAAAGTAACTATTACCAACGTATTGGAAGCAGTAGAGTTTTCAACAGGTCATAGGATAAAGAATCACCAAGGAAGAATAGGATATTCTAATACAGGAAAGGCAGAAATCCGATTCTCTGGAAACCCTGTTGCTTTAGATATTTCCAAAAATAACAAAATTACGAATTATATCTCTTTGCGTACTTCCTCTGGAGAAGATTTAGCTATGGGTACGATTATAAAGGTAATTCATCCTAATAAACATGTTGGATCGATACTATGTATAAACTAAACAAAGTCTCTCTTTCTTTATAAGGTCTAAAATGATCCTAGTCATTATTTGAACACCGATAGCAATCATAATGCAGATTGCAACACTTTCTCTCTACCACTATTCTTCCAATCCATCTTATTCTACACTTATCACAAAAACAATAAGTTTACTAAAACAAAGAGAAACAAGTAATAAAACTCTGTAATTTACAAATTCTATAAAGCTATAAAAGAAAGAAAGTAAAGGTATCCTAATCACGATGCATGTACCAATCAATAACCAAAGAAAAGGCAGCAAAACCTCCTGCACCGAGAACCATTGCTTGAGGTCCTGCCTTTGCTGATAATAATCCACCTGTGAATGCACCTGCTGCTACACTATTTGCCAAGTCATGCTTTGCACGATACTATTTTTGTATCAAAAAGGATTAGCATTTACCCTAAATCCTTCTTTATATATCAACTTACAGATTCAATACAACACTCAGAAGCTGAATAGATCGCACCGACATAACTGAAGTTCTTTGCCATTGAATAGGATCGACTTCCCATATCCTTAAATGCTGCCTTGATTTGTTGTTTCGTAGTCTGCTTTGCTATTTCCTCATTCATTGTAGGACCGGCATATTCAAACGAGGACATGAATAAACCAAAGGCACCACCCAAAACAAAACCTATTCCCAGATAAAAAAAAAAAAAAAAAAAAAGGATAAATAAAACTAGTTAAGCCTGTTTATTGTTGTGTTATCCCTTACCACCAACGCCTGCAATTGCAACTTTTCCAGGACAGGAATTCATTGTGTCCTGCATGGCTTGAATGATCCTCTGCTGATCAATAGGCACTTCTGATTTATTGCCAAAGGGACTACCGAAAGGATTACTCATGGCCGTTATGTTAAGTTTAGTGTAGTAGTTTTCGAGAAAGAGAGGAAGAAAGTGTGTAATCAAGGGGAGGTTGAAACCAGGGGAGTCACAAGTGACGGCTGTTGAAAAAAAAATATATGGAAAAATCAAGTGAGGAACAGACCCAATCCTATGCTTGAGATAGTATAACAAGCGTTGATACAATTACTAAGTATCTTGTATCTAATTGATATTATTAGACTTCAAGTGTAAAACTTTTTTTTCTTCTTCTTGAAGCAGTTTGGCAAACTGGTACTGATATTATGCTTAACCAGATAGTTTACTATTATCAAGATCACTCAACGATAAATGGAAAGAGAGTCCTTTATCAATACAATCATAATAGATAACCACTTGATGGGAACCTTTTTGTATCGGTATGGAATCGTTATAAAGTTTAGCAAGCACTTTTAAATGGTTCTTATCGGAAGGAGCTCTCAATGTTGGGATTGTAGTTTCAGTAGCCAATTCTTATGTCTTAAAAGGGGTTTTATCCGGCTAGTGTATGTATATATAGCACAGCTAACTTAATAGACCGTTGCAGTAAGAATTGGAACTTGTATTTCATTTCTCTATATTTTATTCGAATAAAACTGATTCTCTTTAGGTTTAAACGCAAATTACTGTCGTAAGTCTTGATTTTGTATTCCACTACTTCGGAACTCTACTAATGATATCCAAGAGTATTTATGTGATTTAAACACATTTGAAGGCTATTGAATATTTTCAAATTATGTAACTATTTTTGAATGTATTTGAATTTGACTTGACAACATTCACTGATTTTTTATAGATTCAATTTAGGGGTTCGGTGTTGAATTTATATTTAACATTTTAAGCTTTCAAACACATTCAAATGTATTTGAATGTTTAAATTGTATTCGAATACAGGAGAGAAACTTAGGGTGACTTGTGCTTATTAGATTAATGACAAATTGATTATAATCACTCTCTAAATTAAGTACTATTCGTTATCAAATATGCATGATAATCATATTCGCTGTAATCCTAAACCAAGTACTCATAAGCAAACAAAAGTAATCAAATATCGAATGTTGTAATTATCCAATATACTCTAAACTGACTATCGATAATAATACATTCCTTCATGGACTATTATATTTGATGAACCGGTTTAGCTATGGAAGAAATGAATTAAACTAAATCGAGTCAAACAACGATATAGGTATAGTTTGCCATCAATACCAAAAGAATAAAAGTTTCCTTATAAAGGAAGATACGGATATTGTCCCCTCTCGCTTTTTTTAATAATATGGGGCAGAAATGTTCTTTATTTAACATTATCCCAGCTTTTGTTCGTATGTTGACCGGATAATATCAAATTTCCCTTTTAATCTAACATAATCCAATCATTGATAAATATTTAGGATAAACGAGATCATAATCTTATTCTTCGTATTATATACAGCCACTGTAACGTGAGTAACTTTCTAATCCCAATATAATGGTTAATGATTAGCATTACAGGTGTTAATATGCATGTACAGACAGTGTGCATATCAGAGGTTTTATCCTTTTTAGATAACATTCGAGTATACCCTATCTCACATATTAATATAGATTATGTATTTATTCAAGTTATTCTGCATTTTTCAGAAAATAATAGTTGGAAGAGTTCAAACCCACGATAAAGTGCACCATAATAATAACATATTCTACGTCGGGATCAAGTCAACACAGTGTTTCATTTGATATAACAATTCGACAATAATTGCTTCATATAAAATACGCTCTTCTTTTTAGGCACAAGGTGTTTTTATCTGAACTGAATAGTTTGATGTCCAAAAGGCACTATATTTAAGGTTAGAGAAAGTAGTATGCTAACTAAAAATGCAAAAGAAGAAGAAGAAGAAGAAGAAGAAGAAGAAGAAGAAAAGAGTTAATAAATGCTAACAAGACATATTTTTAAAGGAATTTAGATTGTGTATATACTTCTTAAACATTATATTGACTATATCCAATGATAAAACATATACGAATAGTACAGTTTGTGGCTTTAAGCGGTTGTTTATATCTAATTGCGTTTTCTTATCGAATATAACACAATACCAAGTGTTTGGGTTGATTCTGTCTTATTGCTTTACTCTTATCTTCCTATATATATATATATATATATATATATATTTATAAAAAAGAAAAACTATTGGTCGTAAAATTCTTAAAATATCTAACTCAAACTCTTTTGGAGAGAGTTGACCCGAAAGAAAAGCAACGCACAACTCCATCTTCTTTTCCAGTAAAAATAAAATGTATTATTTGAGATGAGCAAGTTATTCATAACAAAAGGATCACATAAACAAGAGCTAGCAATGAAATAAAGTACTGTTTACATGGTGATTTCTTTTCATTTCTAGGATACTCAATACAATTCGAGAGTGTTACATTTACCAACAATTTCACCGGAGATCTTCTGTCACGCAGATTTTATCAGATGCAAAAGGAAGCACTGTCAATGGAAGCATGATGATTAAATTATAATAGCTTTTTTTTTTACTATTCATCTTCATTTATACATTCAACACATATCATTTTAATTCATATCATTTGTACGTATTTTCGTTCGGAATTTTAAATAAAAATATACACACTTACTTTACACTTGGACCTTGTTTTCTTCTTTACATGATTCAAGACAATAGTTAGTATATACTTTTTTAGATAACAAAACTGCCTTTTTTTGATTGTTTGTTTTATTGATTTAATATATAGTAACAAGTACGAAAGGAACAAGATGAGATGGATATTTTTAACTTTATTTAGTTATTATTAATATTAACTTTAAAAAGAGATATATAAAAGAAGTATTTTCATCCAATCAAGTATTGTTTTTATATATTATCACTTACTTTATGCTTTTTAAGCACCAACAATAAAGAAGAAGGTTATTTTGCAAAATAATAAGCTTTTTAATATACTTTTATATTTTTCTTCGCTTGATTGGTTTATGAGTCAATATTAGCTATTTACAATTGCGATTATATCTTTGTAAACCTTATATTCAAACACAGATCTCCACAAATGGAAGTGGATCTTCTGTTAAATGACATCCCATCTCTCTTTTTTATTTATTTTTCTCACCCCTTTTTTTCCTTTGTTTTTTTTTATTTCGCTCTTTTTCTTTCCTTTAGTTGATCCTTTTAATTACTCCTTTTAGATAACCGCATTATTATTATTCTTTATCTACTATGAGCATGAGTTCCAATACCTGGAACATTCAACAACTTTTTGGTATCTTTGATCACAATAAGGATGGTCTCATTGACGTAAAGGACATTGTTGCTGTTTGCAATTTGTCTAATGCTTCCGTTGACAAGGTATTTCTTGTTATAAAATAGGAAAAAACAAAAATAAAAATTCAACCGGGCTTTTTATTATTATTGTTATTATGGAATAAAGCTAATTTGATATAGGAAACATTGATAGATATTCAAAACGTAGACGCAACACAACATGGCGGTATTGCCTTCTCAGAGTTTGCCTCTCTCTTAGATCGTCATTCCATTCGCAACATTAGTCCGGAGCAGCTCGGGAAAGTGATAAACATTGTAGTGAGTCACACCCTGTCTGTTCCGCCTCGGCTTCAGCAGAACTCGACGTATGAACAATGGGAAAATGCGCTTAGTTCTGACACCGCAAAGCACTTGATTGCGGGGGGTGTAGCTGGTGCCATATCACGTACTGTGGTCAGTCCAATGGAGAGAATGAAAATTTTGTTTCAGGTGAGCTAAAAAAAGAAAGGGGGATCAATATATATAATAGTTTTTATTTTATTTATATTCTAAATCATTTGAAATCACATGGAAAAATTAGGTACAGAGCCCGGGCATGCCGGCTTATTCGGGCGTCTGGTCAACACTCGCCAAAATGTGGAGAGAAGAAGGGTTTAAGGGGTTTATGCGGGGAAATGGAACCAATGTGATTAGAATGATTCCTTATAGTGCCTCTCAATTTGCCGCATACGAACAATTCAAGACAATGCTAATAGGCGAAGGGAGAACGGAATTGGATACACCGCGGCGATTACTTGCAGGTGCATTGGCAGGAACCGTTTCAGTCGCTTGTACATATCCTTTAGATTTGGTTCGCACCCGTCTCTCAATACAGTCTGCTGCAATGATGAATTCGAATAATAAAAACACAAAATTACCGGGCATTGTTTCTACCACTAAATATATTTACAAGACAGAAGGTGGTATGCGGGGTCTTTATCGTGGACTATGGCCTACCACTCTTGTAAGTTCAATGATTTACTGTTTCACATGTGTGAGAGAATTTTAATCATATTATTATATAGGGAGTTGCACCATACGTTGCATTGAATTTCCAATGTTATGAGGTATTAAAAGAGTACCTTATTCCCGACAATGTAGATCATCAGGGAAACATTAGAAAGTTATTCTGTGGTGCATTAGCTGGCTCCATTGCACAGACTATTATATACCCTCTAGGTAATATTTATATAGATGTATATTGATTCATTACATATAGATGATTTAACCAATGGGAATATATAGATGTGCTTCGTAGACGATTCCAAGTGAGTGGTATGAGTAATATGGATTATAAATATAATGGTACTTGGCACGCTTTGACAACAATGGCTCAAAAAGAAGGTTTTAAATCACTTTATCGTGGTTTACTACCAAACTATTTAAAGGTTGCACCTGCAATGGGTGTTACTTTCTATTCCTATGAATTGTGTAAAGATATTATGCATGCAAACTAGACTTTCCTTTTTTTTTTTCTTCGCTTTTTATTTTTGATATTTCGCACCCTTTCCTACCTCGAGTAACATATGTTTGAATTTTCATTATTATATTAATAGTTAATATTAGGCCACATAATAAAATATATATTTTAATAATAGCAACAAATCATTTTAGATCAAATGTGAATAAAAGTCTAAAGGAAATATATAACCTCTCTTTTTATTGTTATTTTAAAAAATAAAAGAAATGGGAACTGTCAAAATTTTCTGTCACTCTCAATTTGCTGCTTATTCCCGCTTTTTACAATATTCTTTATTAGGGCATGTCCATCATCGTTGTAAAAGTCGGGACTGGTCCTTGTTCTGACTTGAAAGGCAGGACTTTCCTTTTACATAGAATCTCCATTACATGAACTTGTGTCTTTCTCGCAAGATCGTTATTTAGCTATCCGTTACCTCGGGCTATTTGCTATTATCGTCACTAATATAGTAAAAGAAGAAGTGACGATCTTGCGAGAAAGACACAAGTTCATGTAATGGAGAACAGATAATGAAAACATGATACCAAAAACGGAAAATAATATATATGGTGAATCCATTATCTTGTTGATTCTATCAAATAGTAGAAAAAGAGTATGAAACTAATCATAATACTAATGGTTAGTTTATTACTTCAATAGAAATACACGAAATCACATCCTATATAAGTATCGTTTACAGGACCATCCACTATCTTTCATCAGACATGATTCTAACCCGAGTTTGTATAAAATTACCCGAAAATCGGCTTGCTGGACTGCATTATTACTAAATGACGAAAGGTCTTATGCACAAACTTTATAGCAGCCCCCAGAATGGTTATATTTTCAGATTTCGACCAGGTATGGAAAAGTCTCCATGCTTAAAGACAATTTAATGTTGTTTCATAAATAGTGATTAACCACACAATGCGTATGGTTCCAATTTGCAGATTGAGAAATCTAAACAGCAAATTGGTATCTTATGCCCTGTATACAGATCTCAATGGGAAAAAAAAACACCCTAGAACTATGGTTGGAAAGATATAGAGAACCAGTGTTTAAGAATTTTTTGTCAGTTATCACGGACATATTACCTTAGATAGTTACCAATTCATTTGGTATTTCTATAGAACTATTTTTATTGTCCTGAAGACCTAGTTAACTTACTGCGTTAAAACTAGTAGAATTATTCATCAGATAGAGTAATCATTTGTACGTGTTGACAAACTAAAGATAAACCAATTGACTAACATCAGCCAAATTTAACGTTGTCATTATCTATAGTGAAAAGTGTTGTACATGAAGCCATACTTTCTTTATGCAGAAAAAAACTGTTGCGTTGATTTGACAACAATAATTTCAATAATCGCGTAGATGACAATACATAAGATAGCGGATCTCCCATTTGACTTTATTTTCTTTTATATACGATTGTTTTAGTACCTTTGATATTTTTATTGGTTTACCTCGGCTGCTGAGTAGTATAAACCTGATCTTTCAATCAATAATCCGATCCTTTTAATAAAGATACTACTGGAGCAAAAGAAAAAATGCCTTCATGATTTCTACAACTCGCAAGATTTATTCTCAAAAGCACATCCGATAAATGATTTAACAATTTGTCTTTGTTTTTCTTATTCGACCATAAGTTTTTGTAACAAGTACTGTATTGATTTAACGCAAGTTTCATGACGAAAGGTTTCAGGTCCTTTGATACATTTCGGCTTCGTATCATTTCCACTGCTATTGATTTGTAACGACGACGCTTATAAAGAGTACTTTTTTCTACACCAGAAGGACCAAAGTAAGTTGATTGTATAGTTTACAGATGAGAGGTATTAAACAGTGTATTGAAATCCTTTTTGAAAGCAGCATAACTGAAAGCATTTTTATCAAGAGATGGCTTCTACCAATCTTTCAAAGTGTTTTTTTTTTGTGTAATCATTCCAATAGTCGACAGATTTCTTTGTTTTCTTCTTTCCTTTCAAGAAGTCTTCGGCTGTTCCTGTTTCTAAACTAGCAGCAGCGTTTGTATTGGTCTTGACACCTCTTTCTAAATCTCTGCGTGTCTCACATTCTTGTTTCAAAACCTCTAGATCAGCACCTTTGCTTATACCTGACTTGATTTTATCTTGTAGGCACTGTTGAAACTCATCCTTTAGCACATCCATATAAACTTTATCACTGGTCTATTTGGAGGTATTCCCCTCACCTGTTTTTTAAGCACACATACACACACATATTAACACATTCTCTATTTAAATAAAAGTATTTAAAATCTACCTTGATCGCCTACTCTTCTTTTTCTCTTTGGCCGCTTATGCCTCTAAGCTGGAGACTGGTTAATTATTTTTCTTTTTGCTTCAAATCTTTATCTTTGTTTTTTCTTTTCATGTTTTACACACATTTAGAATAAAATAAACAAATAAAGAAACAGTTATTCTTTTTTCTTTTCTTTTTATTCTAAAAAAAACAGTCTTTTTCATAAAATAAAAACCACTCTTGTTGTGATAAAATGAATGAGCAAACAACTAATCTTTTGGAAGAAAATTCATGCAAATAAAAAAGGAGGGGTGAGTTGATAAAAATAGCAGTTCATTATCTAGTAATTGTTATATAATATCACTCGAAATAAAGAGAGGCAATACAAAAGACCAACATGGTATAAATCAGGGTATATTTTTAAAGAAAATCGGCCCGGACCCAGTACTCCGGTACCGAAAAAGGAGGAGTTTCCCAAGTTGCATTTGAAAAACAAATGAGTATACCAGGAAATGACCATACATTAATTAATATAACTGGAATAGATGTTTCTACTATAAACAAAGAAAAAAAAAGCTAAATTTCCCGCCACCCGGAACTTAAGCTTGCTCAGTCGATACTTCAATGACACAAACATACATACAAAAATAAAGTGATGATGATGATGCTATTATATTTATTATACAGATTAATTGGAAAGGACATTTATGCACGAAAATGAAGTATTAGCAAGCGATAATTCCATATTCATACTTTCAAAAGTTTTAATGATATCACGAGAACCTGCAAATTCTAGTTTACTTGTATCAATTTTTTTGTTATTTAGAAACGAGCACATATTCAGTGTTGAAGTAGGTATATTCTATAATAAGTGTAAGCACAAAAATCAAATACTAACAGAATGACGACGACTTACATTTCTTTCATTAAAAGCAAAAGATGTATTTATTCTGTGACCTGTCAAATTTCCATATATCTGCGGATATGTCATAAAAAACTGAAAAATCTTGATCCAAGTTGTAATCTCCTTGACGGCATTTATTTGGTCTAAAGAAGGGGACTCGAATACACACTTCTTTGTCGCAAGTGTCTTTTTTCGTATCGTGTTCCATATCACACTACGTGCACGTTGAAACACTTGTTTGTTGTTGCTGCTGTTGTTGCTGTTGTTGTTGTTGCTATGTATTGAACGCATCGAAGGTGATTTTTTGATGATCAAGTCTGCCATACCATCAATACCTACACATGTCGGTGCAAAGATAATGGCAAGTGACTCTACTGTCATTTGATTGTTTTGGTTCTTCTGGATCCGATCAACAACACAGATGAGAAATTGGAATAAATGGAGATGTTCATGTGGTAATGATTTACAGATATCTTTAAGCCGTTTTTTTAAAACTTCCTTTGGAGCATGCTCGTCTAGAAAAAAGGGCTATTGGTAACGATGCACTATTTCAATTTTGTATGTATGTGTGTGTTTTCTTACCGAACACTTGTAAAAATCGTTTTTGATGCTTCAATGGTATAACAGGTTCAGGTAATAATTGTAAATAACGTTTAAAAACGCCTGCTATTGAATGTGATGAGATTTGTTGTGGGATTTTAACAGCAAATGGATCGTGTCTCTTTTCAAATTCGATTTGTAACTGATTTGCAGTTGCTGCGGAACCTGATTTTCGAAATAGACCTTCAGTGTCTAAGCCTATGCATTTGCATGCATATGAGTAACAACACTATTAACCTTTTTATACTCAAGGATACCTCGTTTTTCAATTTCATGATAGCAAACTGCCAAAACACCAGGAATGGCATGACCATCTGATGTAATATGACTTGAGCGACTTAAAGCAATTGGCAACGATGAACCAAATAATGGTTGCATTTCTTCTTCTTTTTATATAAGAGAGAAAGAGAAGAGAAATAAGAAAGACTTTCATTAAGCCATACTTATATTGGATCGGAGATAATCTATGTATATGTATAAATGATGTTTTTATCATTATTAAAAAGTAAGCGAATCAACTTTTATATTTTTAGAATTTTCAAGTTAAAAAGGTTGATTGAAAACATTTCATTGATGGAAAAAGAAATAAAAGGAAATTATACAACCATTCGGAAAGAAATAAGAGTAAAAAACAACACTGAATCAGTCAAGATAAAAATACAAAAGTGATTGTATAATTTGACTCGACTTCTGAAAAGTAAGAGGATTACAAGAACATAAAAGACAATAAGAGGATCAAAACACTCGGATAAAAAGAGGAAGTCCTTTTCTATTGACTATTTGTTCATTGAAAGAGAGAACATTTCCATTTATTGAAAACCATGGCCCATTTCAAATGAATCATTTGATTGGTTGTCATCTTTTCCCCCATAAAATCAGCGCTTGGCCTAACCTGCCCAACCCAAGCTGTCGACCCAAATTTCATTTTCAGCAGAAAAAAAATTTTCAAGAAAAAAAAAATAGAGGTCCCGCCGTTTTTTTTTCTTTTTTCTTTTTTTTTTCCTTTTCTCTTTCTCTCTCTCTTAACTTTAATCAACATGGCTGGTATCACTGTCAAGGACGTCAATCCTCATGGTAAACAGCGTTTTATTTATTATTATTTTATATCAAAGATATAAAGGGGAAAGGGAAAAGAAAGAACGAGTAAAAGATATATAAATATCATTATTATATATTTTCTTTTTCAATGTTCTAAGCACATGGGGATTTAAAAAAAAAAACAAGGCACAATGTCATCAAAGTTAGTTTTTAATACAGGATAACCTTGTTACTTGTATTCAAAGCTATTCCCTTTCCCTTTTTTTCTTTCATTAAGGAATGTAGTTAAATGAAGCACCATCTCATTTGGGTGGCTTAGCGGACCTTAATTATTTTTTAAAAAAAAAAAAGAGAAAAGAAGCCCTAAAAGTTGCTAATACAAAACAATAGCTTTCATCAAGGCTTATGCTGCCTACCTCAAGCGTACTGGTAAGCTCGAAGTCCCTAAGTGGGTCGATATTGTCAAGACCGGTACCTACAAGGAATTGGCTCCTTATGATCCCGATTGGTACTTTGTCCGTGCCGCCTCTGTCGCTCGTCATATCTACATCCGTAAGAGCGTTGGTGTTGGTGCCTTGAACAAGGTTCACGGTGGTAGAATCAACCGTGGATCTCGTCCTTCTCACCATGTTGATGCCTCTGGTTCCGTCAACCGTAAGGTCCTTCAATCTTTGGAAAAGATTGGTGTCTTGGAAAAGGACAAGAAGGGGTAAGTAAACTACACCTTTTAAACCCGAGTTTAGACTGTTAAATTAAACACATTATTCTTATTTTTAGTGGCCGTAAGATCACTCAAGATGGCCAGAGAGATTTGGATCGTATTGCCATGACCCTCGCCGAAGAGTCTGACGAAGAGTAAAAAAAAAGAAGATAATTTCGAGTTTTTTTTTTTAAAAAAAAATGCAATAAAAAAAAGGAAAGAAAATGAATATTTACTATCTTTTGTTTTATTTTTTTTTTTTTATTAAAAAAAGAAAAGTTTAAAAAGCTTTTGTTCATTTATTTTTGTCTGCTTTTTTTATTATTTTTGTGAGAGGTGTTTTATCCTCAAAAGTAACTATATAGCTTTTTTTTTGTTTTGTTTTTTGTCTATTAAAAAAAGTAATAACGTTTAATAATTTACATGAATTAAAATATAATAAAGAGGAGAGAGCGCGTTAAAACTAAACAAAAGGGAATCAAATTAAAGTCATGCAAGGGAGCACCTTTTCTTTTTTTGAAGGATAAATTATAACAGAAGAAGGTGAGGGGAATTAGTTTTTGGTATCGGGGAAGACATCTTGAACCAAAGATGCCAATTCACTTTGTTTGGTACACTTTAAGGCACCTGTCTTGATGTCATTATGAATTTTCTGTGTAAATAAAAGATAGTAAGAATATCGATCTAAATTTATAAAATAACACTAATTAGGATGTTTACCTTTAATACAGCCTTTGCACCAGGACGAACAGCACCATCCATATTTAACATCCAGCTGACTAATTCAGCCATACCCTTGGATGGTGCAGTAAAGTTGAAGGAGGGAGGATTTCCGTAAAGGATCTCACCATAGATATCGTGACTATTCTCAAGATAATACAAAGGTGGTACTCGGTCCATCATTTCAATGATGGTAATTGCAAGTGACCAAATATCTACATTTTCCTTGTAAAGATTCTCTGATACTACTTCAGGGGCCATCCACTAATCATTATCATTTATCAGTGTTAGTATTTGGCGTTTGTTACTAAAGTCTGATATATTTAAAGTAGACTTACTTTTGCTGTACCTAAACGAGCAGTATTCTGTTTACCAAGAGGTGTTGCCAACCCAAAATCAGCTATGTCATAATAATAATAATAATGGTTTAAAAGTTAGTAAAATGCAAAACCATTTTTCTCTTTTCCAGTAATTACCTAATTTAACTTGGCCATTTCGCCCTAAAAGGATATTCTCACACTTTATATCACGATGCATATAGTTTTTGGAATGAAGATAGACTAAGCCTTCCAAACACTATATATAAATTAGTAACATATTATGTATTTTTTTGTTTTTTTGTTTTACCTCTTTTGCTACACGAACGGTATTTCCTTCCGTCAAGCCCACGGTTGTATTATATAGCAAATTAAAGACAGAACAAGACATGAGTTCCATAGACATCCAAAGATAATCACTCCATAGAGATGCCTCTTTCAGTTGGATAAGATTTGGATGGTTTAGACAACCCATAATGCGCAGTTCTCGTAAAATATATGCATGATGTGGTATATCTTGATCTTCAATGTAACATCGTTTGATAGCCACTTGGATTTTGGAGTTTCTTTTTGTAGCTCGTACCACAGCACCATTTGCTCTATTTATAAAGAGGAGTTTATAAAAAAACTTTTTTTTTGTGTAAATGTGTCACCTTACCCGCTTCCTACTTGGTGAAGGTCCAAATAGTGTTCTTTTGGATTCAATTCCATAATCCTTGATCGGGGTAACACTTTCCGAAGTTTAGCATCGAAGACAGCATGAGGCTTACGCTGTACTTTTACAATGGGTGGCGGTAAAGGTAATATATCTAATGATCGACCAACTGGTATCCAGCGCTAATTATTGTCAATAAATAAATAAAATAAATATATTAAATAAATAAAGCAAGTTATTTTCTTTGTTACTTTTGTATGTATATTTTGTTGTAATGATTTCTTTTTTTCGTCACTTTTATTATTGCTTTTTTTTGTTGCTGTGAGTTGTTTATTTCGCTCCCAAGCTTCTTTAATGATGTCTGGTATTTCAAAGTTACCGGGAACACGCCACGGTGCCTGGATTTGTATTAATTACTGTTATTATCATTTTCTTTATTTATTATACCTTTTTAGAAGAAGGAGAAGGGGTTTTACGTTGTTTATGTACTGTTTTTTGTTGCCAAGACGAAGGTGTCGAGACTAAGTGTGTAGTCGCAGAAGACGTTGAGGTATTTATTAGACTTGTTGGTGACTGACTCATAGCATCACTCCTTTGAAGATAAATTTAGTTTTTTTTTTTCTGTTGAATGTCCAAAAAAGAGTGAGATGAGGTACTTCTACTAAAAAAATTGAATTTTTTTTACTCGTTTCGTTTCTCCTTTATTTTTAATTTTTTTTTAAAAAAAATTGCTTTAGTGACAAATGTTTATTTAAAATACTAGTAAGGAAGAAGAAGTAAAAAATAAATAAATAAAAAAAGACGGATAAAGAAAGAAGAGAGAAAGAAGAAAGAAATGGATATTCAAGAAGTATATCTAGCTGTGATGTGTGTGAGAATATAAAGTTAAGTTAAAAAAAAAAAAAAAAGCTAAGGAGCCGAAGGGTTACAGAAATATATTTAAACTGGCTTTCCTATCTGTAATTTCAAACTTCTTTTTTGTAGATTTAATTGCTCTTTTTTTATTGTTTTATTAACCTTTTTATTATCATTCCTTGTTGTTATTTTTAAACTCTTTGTTGTTGTCAGGTTTTACTTTATTCCTTTTCTAAAGAATTTTGTTTTAAGTTACATAAAAAAAAAGCTGTAAATCGCTGTTCTAATTGTAAATACAGGAACCTCTTGTAACACTATTTTTTTTTTTTTTACCTCTCATAATAAAAAAAATAACAGGACGAACTTTTCGGGTTGTACTAGCAATCGAAATGTGCTTCACAAATGTGCTTCAAAAAGATAGCTTAAAATGAAAAAATAAAAAACAAATACCTTTTTAATAGTAAATAAATCTAAAATATACTTTAGTGATCAGAGTAAACACATATAATAGCATGCTGCTATTGAGTAATGAAGCTCTCTGTTTAAAATATTCAAGTTGTAAAATGTTATACTAGAATAGGTTCATTCGGAGATGCCGATAGATTTTTTCTTGAAAGTAACCTGTAAGGCTGCACAGTTTGCCAGCCATTGGACTTTGGCTGCATTGAAGGTGCTTGTGATGTTGTTGTTATCGTTGTTGGCATCGGCTGACATTCCTCTTTATGTATCTTCCTTTATCAGACTTTTATATATTATCAAATATATAATCCCGTGTTACACATATTGGGGGAGAAGGGGATTTCTGCTGATCAAATATATATATAGTGTTTTGCGTTTGAAAATACAAAAATTAGCAAGCAAAAATAAAATGCTTGCTTTGACCAATAAGAAGCATACAAGGTTCAAAAATACATTTATTTATTATAAAACACCAGGGAAGCCGAAGAAACGAAAAAAACACCGTTAGTTTAAATATCGGAAAGTTTTGCATTTTTATCTTGTTAAAACATACAGTTTAAATGTACATAAAATAAAATCAAATCTTGCTTTAGGTCACCTTTAATAGTACGAATTTTCACCTTAACCAAAAAATATTGTATTAATATTACGCCAATTTAAGTAGATTCGACTACGAGTGTTTCTCATAAAGTTATGTTAATATGTATCTACTACTGCAAAGATAGACCTATAACGAAGTAATATCAGATTATTGTGGTATTATTTGTGTAATTGTTGACATCTATGGAAACATTTGATATGTTGTTTAGGTATCTGATCACCGAATATCATTATTACTTAAAAATAATAATAATTCATCGCTCCGTTATTGTATGCGATAAACTGGAGTCATTGTAAAATGGACCAAAAAAAAAAAAAAAAAAAAAAAAAAAAAAATGAGTCTAGTTAGAAAGTTATAGACAATCAAGCCAATTGTGATCGAAAGAGATGAAAGCCCCAATTATAACTGTATAATAACTATTCTTCCGCCTGAACCATGATCGGTTCTACTACCTATTCGAAATGTTTGGTCAAGGAACTAGAACCATAGAGACCTTGACGAAATGCGTTAAAATGATGTTACTTCATGTTGTTGTAAATTTTCTCCCGTATAAAGACTAGTTAATTTCCTTTATCAGAGTGTTTTCAACTCTTTTATCTGCTCAACCAATTATACACTAAACTATACTCGTTATAACCGATAACCCACTGATAAACACTTCGACGAAAGGGATTTTTGTACCTATCGATAATTAGTGAGGTATTAGCACCTATAGATTGTACACCTCGAATAAGGACAAGGTAGTATGTGATACTAATACATTACGTTTTGCGTTTTTTTTCACATACGTTCAGTTATTTTTGTATTTTTCCATTACTCTCAATCTCGTGCACGAGAATTCTAAGACAACCTCACGATTCATGATTTATATAAACGTCTGCTCCGCCTATTTAATGTATAGGAACCTGGGTGTGCAATTCTTTTCAATTTGTCCATGATCTCTGTAACACGAAAGGAAAAAAATAAAAAATAAAAAAATTTTTTTTTTCTTTTTAAACCTCTCGAATATTATTTACTAATAATCATATTAAATTTCGAAAAATCTGAACAAAAGTAGTCACTTACCAACGAACATAATATTAATAATCGACGAAACATGTAATGTGATCAATCCGTAGATGAAACCTGTTCAAATCTAATATATTGCACTTATAATAATACGTATTACGCTCTTATGTTCTTTAGGGATTTTATTCACGTATGATTTGTATAAGAATGGCAAGAATGAGTGGAATAAACTTGGGTTAACTTCTTATAATCACAATTTAGTGCCCACTTTGTGTTTTATATGGAGAAATCTTTTTTATTCTAATGACTGACATACCTTCATCGGTTCTGTGTAAATGTACCTACTTATTTTGATAAAGTAAGTAGTCCTTACCTACAATAGTAAGTTGTGTGTGGGTGTTTTTGACGTAATGTGTTTTCTT
>MU622245.1:831111-854100 GCA_025399235.1 Backusella circina FSU 941
TAAACATTCCTTTTTTAAACCATTTTATACTTTACCAAAGAATAAAGCCTGTAAATCGCTGTTTTAATCTTGAATACAAGAGAAGGTAACACTAGATTCCTTCATCATAATAACCAAATGAAAACCTCTGAGGTTTCAATTGCAATCGAAATGTGCTTCACAAATGTGCTTCAAATGAAAATACTAACAACAAATACCCTTTTTAATATCTTTCTTTATTAATCAGAGTAAATTGGTCTTTCATATGGTGGTAGTAATATACCATTATTTGATGCTGAATTTCTTTGCTCAAATAAGAAATCAGTAAGAGGTCGACCTATAATGGATCCATTCGGAGATCCCGATAGATCTTGTTGTTGTTCCTGTCTTGGAAGTAGTCTGTAAGGCTGCACAGTTTGCCAGCCATTAGATTTTGGCTGAATTGAAGATGCTTGTGATGTTGTTGTTGTTGTCGCTGTTATAGGGTGGTTTTCTTCTTTATATCTTCGTTTATCAGACTTCTATAGATTATCAAATATATAAGAATGTGTTACAAATATATTGAGGAGAAGAGGAATATTTTTTTTTTCTTTTTCTGTTGATCTAACAGATATTTATTAATGTACAAACTTACGGTACTCTCATGGGTCAAATCTGTATAAATCATGTATGTTATGTACGCATGCATTGCATTTCTCTTGATACGAGGATTCTGTCTCTAATTTAAGTAAGATTAGAAGCAATCGAAATAAGGTTGTACAACAAATTGAGGTGGTGTGTGCGTACCATAGACATGTATTGCCAGGAAAATGCGTGTGTACCCTCAGATTGTGACCCATTCTATAATACGTATAAATATATATTTAACACTGCATAAAAGAAGAAGAGAATAGTAATCAAGTAACAAAAGTGTCCATTTACCCCTATTTCAATTTCTGGCGTATCTTGTCTGTCAGAAGATCCCGAAGATTTAGCCTGATGTCGCATATTTGGACTCTTCTTTAATAAACCTAGATAATAGTAATAGCATTAAGTTATTTATATAGACAGATGTAGATATGACCACATATTTTCAAATATAATAATAAATAAAGAGGAAATATGCATTTATGACAATAATAACTTACTAGGTCTGGTCTGCAGTTTAATTTCTCGGCGCTCATAAAATCGACCTTTGTACCTTCCTTCGTCTATTACAGAAGCAGCAGCAGCGAGCAATTCAATGGGGTCAGGCTGTTCCCTTTTCTTTTGAAGATGTATATTGTTATATGTTTTGATAGGTAATGTAGTTTTTGTGCCTTTTTTTGTATATCATCATTATTAATATGATCATTCATAACATTATGTTCTACAAAACACACCTTTAAAAGAAATTGGTCGCTCTAGTATTACATCCTTTATTCGGTGGTGAAAATAGATAGAATAACTTTTTCTTCTACTATCTTCTGCGTCCTGGTTTGCGAAGCCAATCAAAATAGAGCTAGCTTCGGCGTCTAGCTTGTCGCCATCTTGAACCATCTCTTCGCTAATGGAGTCTTTTCTGGTAAATGACGCTTGTGGTTGAATCAGTGAGGGACAGTCTTGTAACATACTCAAGATATATCAATAAAAACAAGAAATATTAAAATAGAGAGATAAAATAAAAGTTAAAATTCAATTATTAGATATGCAGAAAAGAGAGAAAAGAAAAGAAAAAGAAAGGAGAAGTATAGCATTGCCAAAGAGGAATCACACAAACGCCTTGAAATGACGTCACTGAGCAAGCTCTTCGGTTTTTGTCCATAACACTGTCAAAACAATATGAAACTTCTCATTTTAATATCGTCGATCCTTTTTTAAGGCATTATTTATTAAATACAAACAATAAATCTATGGGATTGTTTATATTCACTCATTTAAATCTAGTAAAATATTTTTGATATGCTACCTGCTCATATCAAACAATATGCCTGTTTATTAACTGTCTAGACAATTGACAACTATAAAATGGCTATTAAAATGGCTCTTCTCAAATATATTTACAACTCAAAAGTATATGTAAACAATAATGAGCATATAAAAATATGATCATCACATTGTGAAGCCAGTAACACCGAAAATGGGGCTTACAATCATACATAATTACAAAATACAGTGATTTTCGTGTGAAAATAGATACATCTTTATAAAAAGATAAATTTAATTTAGACGTTATGTTCTTGTATTACTTTAAATTCCATTTTTATTACCATTGAAATATATACAATTAGTGTTCTTAACAGTTATAAAATATCCTTCATAAACTTGGTATTGTCAGTATAGGCAGCTTTTTATGAGAAAAGGAAAACATTGAACTCTTTTATAAATCTTTTTTTCTCAGTGATTTAAGATGTAGTAATCACCTGATTAACTACGAGGTCCAGATCATCGCTTTCAAAATATATTTTTTCAATCTTAGATTTGATAACTTGTTTATTAACATGTGAAATCCTATGCATCCACAATCTAGGTTTACTGTTTATTCCTTCCTTCAAGTATTTTTTTTTACTTTTATTTTATTATTTTTTTTTGAAATAGTTAAATCGCCTAAATCCAGGAACACAAATTCGCTATTTCAATACAGTCTGTGTATCGGCTGGCTTTTTTATATCAACTGGAAAATTTATGCAGAAAAAACCACCTACCATCCATAGTTAGATTACAGACTAATATTTTATTAATACTAGTATAAAATAGCATGTCTTTTTATTTCCTTTCCTCCTTTTCAAAATCCATACTTTGTATAATATGATTAATAAATGTGTTAAAATATCATTGCTGCTAATTTAAATATCATAAAAAGAATCAATCATACCAAAATGCTACTTGTACAATTTACCAAATGGAAATAAGATGTTTTTTAGACATTTACAAAAGAACATTCGGGATTCCCGTTTTTAGTTTCGGGATTACTGTCTATTGAAATTCGTGCAACATGCTAATTCCTATTAATGAAGAAAATGAAATGGTTGTTGTCATTTTACTTGATAATCGAAGCATTTTTTAAGTTTAGTAACAAAATTGGTATCACGGACTTTGCTTTTCAGTATATATCCACTTCCTTTTACTTTTATAAAATGTTTCAAAAAAAAAAAAAAAAAAAACTCCTCAATTGATTGAATAATTAATTATTTAAGGTATCGCAAGAGCTTATTTTTTTTAAAAAACCAAGAAATGGATATCTGCACATGAATACGATACAATTTTATTGAAAAAAAGAGAAATGCAAAATATAATTTATTCGTCATCGCCGTCGTCGTCGTCGTCATCATAAAAATCTTCATCTTCCTCATCTTCACCTTCGTCAAAGTCATCTTGAAGTCCCATATCAAGATCTTTAAAATGACCTTTCAAGACTTTTCTTGCGTTCGATAAAGCATTTCCTATACGATCCTCGATAGATCTGATGGCTTCAGGATTGCTATTCTCTTCTACTACTTCAACTAAGCTTGGGAAGGCCTGTGGTAAGCCAGTATAAAGATGAGGAGCATAAAGAAGATGCTTAAACCAGGGACGATTAGGTAAGCCTTGAGGATCTGTGAGAGCACGCTCAAAATACAAGACCCGTTTGTTATGTTTATTCATGTGCTTCTTGACTTTTTTGGTTAAATGGCTCTTCTTTTGCAGCTTATGTTTCCATTTGCGCGCCTTTTTGTTAAAGTGATGGCTACGGCTGGTCAACTCACTGAGTGCAGGAGAGATAGATGGGAACGTGAGACAGCCTTGTTGATTGGAAATATGACTCAGTGATCTGGCAATCTCAATGGCATAATCGTAAGGATATAAGGGAAGAAAGTAATCCGAGGCGAGACGGATCATCATCAATCCCCAAATCTTGGTCAATGCTTGATGATACTCATAAGTTGGATCTCCGTACTTGTTCATCCAATCGATACTATCATACAAACTGTGATGAACACCATAGTCATGTCCACGGAATCCAATTGATGCGCTAGCGATGCCCAAGTGATTGAAGAATGCTGTGTAATCTGAATCGGATCCCAGAGGATCAACAAGTGGGTGCTCTTGTAACGTGATATCTTCAAAGATGGTTTCATCTTTTGGAACAGGCAGGATACGGTCATTTTTCCAGACTTCAAAAACGGGTAAGCTAGAATGGGGATCTATGACTTGTTGTGTTACCTCATAAATCAACTGATTTAAAAGCGGCGATGCTTGTGCATTGAAATGTCTTCCGGAAACTGCATAATCAACGTTAATATATGCAACTGCTTCTTTACGTAGCTGACACTTGTGTTCTTCAGCCCATTCGGTTGATCCGACTGCTCCATATTCTTCTCCGTCCCAAGATGCAATAATAATGGTACGGCGAGGACGCCATCCACGCTTAGAAAGTACACCTAATGCACGAACGAGCTCAAGCTATTTTTTTTTTTATCCAATGAAAAAGTTAGTAAATGTAATTGTTGTTTTTCTTATATTGCCAACTTACCAATATCGCAGAACCCGATGACGGGTCAACAGCACCGTATCCCCAAGCATCTCTGTGGTTTCCAATGATAACCGATTTTTCGGGTTCTTCAGAACCAAGTATTTTTCCAACAACGTTCCAAATCTTTTGAACTTGGTAGTTATTGATGTTGACTAAATTAACCTGGGCTTGACTTGGTCCTGTATAATAATTTACATCACACAATCCTCCTTTCCAAGTGATATCAGATTTGAAACCAAAACCTTCAGTAGCCTTTAATAATGGGAGTGCTTCTTTCCATGAAATGGGAAGAGAGGGTATTTTGGGTATATTTATGGTTTCATTAACAGGAACACGGTCAGCATCTAATGTAGAGGCGTATCCAGGTGTCGTTGGATCGCCTGGCATGTAAGAAAGAAACTGTACAGACCCTCTTTCTACAGAATCTCCAGATCGCCTTAAAAAAATAAAATAGAGTATCGTTTTTTAATGGATATATTTTCAACTTTCATATATATTTGGGGACATACCATGGGCCATCAGGATATGATTTACTTGTAGAGTTACCATCATCAGATTCACCTGGCCCTTCATCATCAGGATCAGTGTAAAGAATTGCACCAATGCAGCCATAGTCCTGGGCCATTTTTACTTTCAGCCCGCGAGAGATCTTTCCATAGCGGATCAAAGCAATTGTATCCTTAAAAGACACGCCTCGAATACTCAAAAACTGAAAATCACTTAGACGGCCATAGTTCACATAGACAACTGGACCAGTAACATTACCATCACCAGAATAAGCGTGGAAGGTTGGTACAGTATCATCTTTGTCTTCCTTTAAAGATGCTTCAAAGAGCACATCATATTCATCGCTTGCATTTAGGATAGCCAGTCTTCTTTGAAGTGGGTAGTTTAAGGTAGGGTAATAAGTCTCAATATCTGTATCAATATAACCTTCACCCAAGTTTATAAATTGGTCGCGGGTCCACTCCGCTAACTTGTAGTCGGCATCAGAGCCTGCCAAGTGAGAGTGCTTTGCATAGGTCTCAAAGTAGGATTTGATATGGTCACTTGATGGGATCGCCTTCATTATATCCGTAGCTGTTTCATCTGATAAGACTAAAAGTAAACAAATAAACAAATCAATATTAATAACATCTCCTTAAATTATTCGATCTAAGAAAAATAAAAGCTTCCTACTTACCAAGTCCTGTATAATTAAAAGTAAACCTTTGAATAAAATATAAGGCAAGTCCAAAAAAGACAAATGTAGATAAAAGTTTCAGTCGAAGTGAGCGAGAGTGTACACGATTCAACAGAATCTCTCTCTTTTTTTGGCAGAGTGTTTTCCACCAAGTATGTGGTTCATGCTTTTCATCAAACCATATATGATCAGGAACAGTAGAGTAACCTTTCTTCATGAAGGGCTATGCATTCAATTGTTCGCTTAAAAAAGGGAAAAAAGATTATAACATCAAAAAGAAGAAAGGAGAAAGAAAAAGCCTTTAAATAAAAACAAAGCATTAAATATATAATTTCTTGTTAATTTGTTTTGTAAATAGTTTCGAGGCGTTGAAACTCTATCAGTGCAACTGACTTGATTATGTTTTCCCCGTCACTTGCAGCTTTATTTTACCTTAAGTTTTGATACTACCACTTCTTGTTTTCTTCATAAATTTCTTGGGGTATCAAAAAAAAAAAAAAAAATCCAAGACGTTATGGCCCAGGTTTGATCACTCTTATCGTTTGACTATTCACGACTTAATAAAAATAACACTTTTTTATATTCAGAGTACACCTCTCATTGGAATTTATCTGTCAAGCAGTGTTACATTGCATAGAAAGGGGAAATAAGATTTGTAACAAAATAGAGATCTAATTCAAAACCGGTAAATCACGTTTATTTATTAAAAAGGCAGCCCAGGAGATGTAAACAATTCTACTCCAGAAGCTGCAGAAGGTATTTATTTATGAAAGCCTTCTCACAAACTCATATTATGTCACGATTGTTTGCTTCTATAAGAAAAAAAAAAGTATTCCATCTATAAATAACGCGTCTTTTTTTGTTTTTTTTTTAAAAAAAACAAACCAAGACAGTGATTTCCATCACCTGCCAAGCATAGCTTGTTGATTTGACTTCCATATTGGCTTCTGTTTGTTTTTGGTTTAAAGTGGGAGTATACATATTTTGATAATAATAATCCAGGTGATTTATTGTCGCGTCTCTTTTGAGTTTAAGCTGTTAAAAATAGATTTTGATTGCCGCAAACGTTGTCTTGTAAGACTATTATTTAGACCCTGTTTCAGATCGACTTTTTAGACGTTAAGAAAGTTATGAATATAGAGCTAATATCTGATATGGCTTAGGGAAGATATACATGAGTGAGGTTGTCATCATTTATTCTTGTACCATATAGAATGTGATTTAAAAGGGAAACAAGGATGACGTTCTTGAGTAAGTCGGTGTGGTTAGAACAGGAACAAGAAGAGATAATTGCGATGATCATATCTAACGTCATAGATAGCATTGACTTTAGTGAAGAAATTATAACTAAAGGCCTGAAGTATGTAATTTAAAGCGCAAAAGTTTTCGGTTTGTAATAGTAACAAAGCTTGATGCACACTTTCAGTATTCATAGACATAGTTTATTTTATATACTGAAAGACTAGACAGTAAAATATAAGAGAGTGATACTTAAAGAGTTTTTTTTTTTTGAGACCTCTTTTTTGATAAATATCCATATATATTCGTGGTGGTGATATACATAGCGCGTCACTTCGATTGAAAGAATATGTAAAAATAGTTCTTTTTCCTGATAAATCATTCACGGTTTGAATTACATCACTTCTAAAAGCACTTTTATATATATTTTATCAAAAAAAAAGACATTTGAATGAGCGAGAAGAAAAACTACATCATAATTAATTTGTCAAAAATAAGACCAGTCTAAATAACGCAAGTAAAAGAGTAACACAATGACAAAATTAAGAACATCAAAGTCAAATTAGGCCCAGTCAGAGATTATTTTTAGTTAAACTGTGACTGGTCAACTCAGTGTCTACAATATTTACATACAGAGAACATTGAAGGATAGAGTACAATGATGGTGGAAAGCTATCTCAGAAAGGAAACTTTTTGATTAAGTGAAGATGAACAAAAAAATATAAAAAGGCAAAACATTTTCCTTTTTTCATTATCAATTCATAAATATATTAAAAACAATGTCTTACCACGAAGAATGCTATAACAAAATTCAATCCATCCAGGAGCCCACAGAAGAACACAAGGCTAGCTTGACCCATGAAATGTTAGGTGGTGCTGCTGCTTTTGAAGCCATGCGTCTCTATAACAAGAAGAAGCAAGAGGAAGGCGCTAACCCTGAAAATGACCATCATTTGGCTAAGGAGCTTCTCGCTGGTTTGGCTGGCGCTAGCGTTGACCGTTTGGTTGAAACCAAGGGCATGAACTGGTTTGATCGTCAAAAGGCCAAGCATCATGCTGAAGAGGAAGCCCAGAAGCTCTACTCCAAAGAAACCGGTTTCAACTTTTAATGAAATAGTGTAATAATACCCAATGAAATACCTTTCGCTTTTGTTTCATAAAAAAACAGTTTATATTGTGTATTTAAATAAACCTATTTTATCAAAAACAACTCTTGACAAACGTATCTGATACTTTGATGTGTACATTTATTGATTAACATTCTTTTTTATTATTACTTTAAATGGAAAATTTATACTCATTAAAACTATTTTCTTCCCTTTTTGTAACCTTATTAATCAAATCCTGATTTATAGATAGATTTCAATGAACAAGATAGGTTTCATTCTTAGAGTCATTCTGAAACTGTATGTTGTACCTATTATCATTTGACTTAATCTTTCTTAGTAGTCCAAGATAAAATGAAGAGTCACAGTTTTTTTTTTTCGTATAACAATCAAACGACTTGTTCGTTTTTGCTAAATGAAAAAATGATTACCAGCTTTAGTTTTATTTACAAGTAAAAGGCTTGGAAAGCTGAAAATATCATTTAGTTTTAATTATCCAAAAATGGTTATTTTTTGTTCTATTGATGTTATGTGACAGGCTGAATAGTGTTACAAATATTTCCTCCATCAGCTATTAGAACGTTATGGAAGCTTTGCGCTTTTGGTTTTCTTTTTCTTATTAATTGATCTGATTAATATGTATGCTTCTTTCATATATTTTCTCTTTTATGTATAAATACCATGTCTTATTCCACACCCAAATGTTTTTGATACAAATAAGGAAAAGATAAAGATATGCTTATTTATTTATTGAAAACATTACTTCATTATTTCCCACTATAATGGGCTTGTTTGTGTGAAAATGACATAATTATTTCTTGGAACCGATCCTTCATCTCTTACTTGATTTCTTAAGGGATCGGTCTCTGGATTGTTCTTGTATAAGACCACATCTGTTAAATAAGCAAGTTTTTTACTCCCTCCCCCCAAAAAAATTGCATTACACAGTTCGAATAACTAGTACTGTTACTAAAATATCTTCCATTTTAGTTTTCACACACTTGAAACGAAGAAAACAGAAGAAATGAATCTATAATTATAACATCATCTATTTATTTATTTTTTCTCAATGTAGTAATAATGATAATTGACACTGTAAAATTAAATGACATGTATAAATGCTCAAGTCAAAATCTCCACGCCAGTTTCAGTTACAAGAAGGGTGTGCTCGAATTGGGCGGAGCGCTTACCATCCTTTGTAGTGGCAGTCCAGTTATCGGGCCTAAAATAATAAAGAAATAGTTAGAAATTTTGTTAACGTATCTTTTACACTAAAAGTATGTCGTACCACATAAGCTCTTGATGAACACCCTCACAAATCATAGGCTCAATAGTGAAACAATGTCCAGGTTTAAGTACACCTATAGCCTTATTGTCTAAAAGAAAGACAACCGCTTAGTTCTCCTAATATCCGATGTGTACAGTACTCCACATAGATAAACACTTACTGGCATAGTGAGGCACATTAGGAGCAGTGTGAAACAATTGGTTAATGCCGTGACCACAGAAAGTACGAACGACAGAGAAACCATTCTTGGTGGCATAGTCTTCGATGATCTTACCAAAATCACGATATCTGACACCAGGCTTAGCTATATCATCATTATAAAGTAAGATTCCTGTCTTCCCTTTCCCTCGTCTTACACTTACCAGCAGCAATAGCCTTGTTCAAGCATTCACGAGTAACATTGACCAATTTCTGACCTACCTCATCAACATTACCAACAAAATAGGTTGCATTGGCATCACCATGGAAACCGTTATAGAAACAACTGATATCAATGTTAAGAATATCGCCATCAACTAAGGGTCTCTGATCCGGAATACCGTGACAGATAACTATTGTTTAAATACATCAAAGTTAAAGCTTTTCACGTACTAAAATGGCAATGTTTAATCGAATATTCTCTTTTTACCTTCATTCAAAGATCTATTTATCCGCATAGCAATAAAAAAAGAAAGATTAATACCAGCTTTACTCCATATTGAACATTATCATTTACGTGCAACAAGACTTGGGGAAGTAGTTATAATTCAAAGGAGAAGGATAAGCACCACGCTCAATGGTGGCGTCATGTACAATACGATCTTAAAACGAAAAGTCAATTTAGTAACTGCTTTTCATTTCGATCCAGCTTTCCAAAAAAGTTACCAATTTCATCTGTTGTAATGCCAACGCGAACAGCCTTGGCAGCAATCTCGAGGACTTCACGGGTGATCTTTATTTTATTTACTATTTAGCAAAAACCAACCTCAAACACGCACATATTAACACTTACAGTACAAGCCTTTCTAACGCCTTCGATCTCCTTCTCATTCAAAACCTTGATCTCTGAGCCTCTAGCCATAAATTCAGATTTAGGAATACCTGTTTCAGAGTAATCGGGTCTTTGAATAGATTCGGGTACCTTGCGTCTAGGAGAGAGAGGATAGACAGCACGCAAAGGTCCAGCGTACTTGAAATTTTTGAATGGCTCATAAGGAGCTAGATAATAAGACAAGATTTCGGTATTACTACTACTATTGGCCAATTACCATTTTAATTACGATTATTACTTACACTTGGTGTTGCCATGAACAGCCTTGTGGCTGCCCTATTATTTGATAAATTGAATTTTTCACTGTTATTAATAAAATGGTGTTGATCGAATTGGATTATTCTTATTTACCCAACTCTTCTTGAAACAATCTTGAGAACAGAAGAAAGAGCCTTCAGTTTTACTCAACTTCAAGCAAGTAGGGCATTGAAGATGAGCTTCATTGGTACATTCAATAGAGGCGCAGATCGTCTTTTCAGCCATGATTAAAGTAACTTTTTCAAAAGAACAAAATATAAAAAGAAGCTGTGTATGAAAAAACTTTCAGTCAATGGTATAAGCCAATGGTTTTGAGCGTTTTAAAGTTGTTCTGAATTGACCAATCATTATTCTTTATTTCTCAAACCCATATAGAATGGCTTAAAACGTACAATATCACTTTTTCATATTAATCAGTTACTGAAAGTGTACAAAATAGGTTTTATTTACTGTAGTAGAATTTACAAGAGGGTCTACAAATATATTTCACTTTTATTTGTGATGTTGATGGTATATAATAAAAGCAGACTGGTTGTCATAATAATAGTGCTATGATTTACATTATACAACTGGTTTCTAGTTGTGTTTGGGTACTAATTTAAAGATATCTTGATATTCCGTCTTTGATGGATTCAGCATGGTTCCATAGAGCTGTCCTTCACTGGAATTGGTATTATTCTCTGCTGAAGGTAGATGTTTAATATATTCTCCTTCTATAATTTGAACAACCTTGCCCTACATCAATTGTTAGAATTTATATATAACAAAGAAATAAATAAAGGACTTACAGTTTCAACATGGTAAACTTCAACAAAATTATCATCAAATGCAAGTACATATGGATATTGGAATGCCATTGACTGAGGAGTACCCGCCCATTCAATTCTATAAAATAGTTGTTAGTATTTGCTCAGTTTTTCTTGCAAATGTATATATATGTATATATATTACTTTTTATAATTATCTTTGATATGATCTCCATGCGTGCTCATAAGAAAGGCAAATCGGTTATAACAGACCAGGAAGTTTTCTTTACAACGGAATACACCCAAAGGCTTGGAGTCTGGGTATGATCGTATAAACTTATATTCAGACTTTTCAAGTTTTGGCAAATGATCGCTTCTATCTAGATGGTCCATATTAATCACTTCAAAACCATGATTGCATCGAATAAGTAGCATGGATCTTAAAAAGTGGACAGACGAAGAGTCGCCGCCAATATAAAAAGACTATATAATCATGAGATACGGAAAGCATAGGGGAATAAAAATTGAATTCGTACCTGATATATTTTAAACCATGTAAGAGGTTTACTAATAAAAGAAGTTTTGACTGACAAGTATTTGGCGTTTTTCGGGTGGCTCAGGTCGCCACATGTTGGCTCATACACTTTGAAGTGGCTTTCAACTCCCTTTCGCTTCATGGTTACAATAAGATTTTTACCATTACAAACACCGCTGTTGAAATAAGAAATGTGTGATGCAATGGTTCGAGAGGCCAGTGTTGATTCAAGCAATGTTTGACCTTTCATAGCAATTGACTCTAATTGTGACAATGAATACGCCTTTAATGTCCTATCTGCCAATACACACAAGATATTGTTCTCCGTTAGTACCGAAATTTGAGTTACATCCGCTGAGATCAATACTCGTTTTGGTGCTGCTCCTTCAGCGTACATCCAGACACCTTGCTGTGTACCAATGATGTTCATTCTTTTACCTGAGGAATTAACTAAAACATAGATCCGTGTTCATTAGTATATTCGAAATTTTCAACAGCGCACACATATATATAGAAAAATTGGCTTACCAAATTGTGCTGAGCAGATTACACGACCGCAGTTTTGTACTATTCCTGACAAAGCAAAGGCTGGCTCATTTATTAAAACTTTTTGAAATACGCCCTTTTGAAGACCAAATAATTCCTTTTTTGCCCGCAGTATCTTTTCTTTCCAAACGAGCCTTAACTTAGGTGTATCAGCCGAAATAACGTATTCACCACCATCTCTACCCAAATGAGTTAGTAATAACGGAGGTTGATTAAGATACGGGTTTGCTGTGGTAATAGACTTTCCAGATACGGTCGAAACTGGACTATCAGGCAAGTTTGGTGATGAAACGGCAGTGGCTGGTGTAACAATACCTTTAAATGAATTGAATAAAAAGATATCAGTAGCATCTTTTACTGTCAGCAAATCCAAAGGAATGGGTCTTTTTGAAACTGTATATGTCCACTCTTCCTCTCCTATACTATGATCGGTTTGGGTATTTTTGTGTGTCATGAGCAGCAAATGGTCAAACAAAAAAACGTAAATGTCAATCATCTCTACTCCAAGATGCGATCTGCGCTTTAGTGGACCCTCATACAACAACCGACGTTCGGGTTTCAGCAATTCAAGATCAACTACTTTCTGATCTGGCTTGAATTGAATGCGGGCATTGATTTTTTTTAGGCGAAGCTTTCTCTCAGCATGTTCTGCAGCTAAATCCATTTTTTCCGCTATATTCTTAATCCGCTGAATGGCCTCTACAATATTGGCTCTATCGGGATGTTGATCGTCCGTTCCCTTTAGAATCGCATTAAGCAGTAAAGGGTAGCGCTGAAGACGGCTGATGGGCGCAAGAATAAAATGGCGAAAGGCTAGTTTTCTTGTCTCCGCCTGCTTTTCCTTTTCGCGTATAAAGTTATGAAATAGGATATTACTGGCCATTTCCTTTTTCGCCTCATATTCCCCAAGGAAAACATTGGAGCCATAACTAACATAAGCGTTCTTAAATTTGTCGATATATTTTAAAAAAATGATTCCAATTTCATCTATGAGTCCATTGCCCTGAACTTCTTGACAATAAAGCTGGTAATCCCTCAACTCCCTGTACATTTCTCTATGAATATGAATAAATGTCATGTAGTTTCCAAAAACAGTTTTGTGAAATTCATTTCTTCTATGTTCCTCTATACATTGAGCAGTTGATAAGGGTGTTGCGAAGAGCTTAAGAGAGAGAAAATAAGGGGTAAGAAAGAGGAGGGTCAAGATTTAGCATTTAATTATTTTAATTATTTGTTTATATTATAGCTATCTATAAAATTATTAATATGTTCGTTTGTTTAGCTATGATACATAGCGTGTGTTTATAATCCTTACAGTATCTTGAGAGGTAGCTAGTGATGAGTTAACTGATAAATTTCTGTGCAAATTATTCTAAAAGATGAAATGAGTTTTAAAATCGATTAGATTTTCTTTCTTTCCACCTTCTACTTATTCCATTTTCACTTACATCAATAACAAGTTCTGTATGTGATAAGGTTGGTAGACGAGCACCACCTTTATAAGGACAACAGGGTGAGTAGCAACCATTTGAAAGACCCGATGCACAAAGAGTGCTATAGCAGCCTAATGCAGGTAAGAATAAACCTTGAGGTACTGCTTCTTCTGTTATATCTGATAGGGTATAAATTTCTTTTTGAGAATCATAAAGAGTATTATGTTTTAGTGATTTTTCGGAATATGGTACCGGCCAGAAGAGAGGTGGTACGGTATGCATCAATGACCTTGCTAAGACTCTGTATCCTTTTCTTGTCCAGTCACTTTGTAAAACAGCGCTCAAAAGATTCTAAACACCAATAACAGCATGAAATAAATAAATAAAAATGCAACATGGCACAACTCGTAATACAAACTATACCAAAGCTTCTTCTCCAGTAAAAGAAAATGGATATTCTTTAGAACAAAAGAGTTCTCTTGTATGACTCAACTCCTTAATTTTGGATATAAATATTTTTGAAAGCTCTGAGATTAACGCAATGGATGGTGGTGATGACATATCAAAGTTGCTGACGTTATTTTCACTTCGTCGTTTATTTTGATAATTTTGCCAAGATAGTTGTCGCTTTAATACCATATTTTCAAAGAACTGGCTAGCAGAATATGCTTCTGGTTCTAGTCTTGAGTAATCCGTCGCTGTAATTATTGTGTTATCCGAAATATCGCTACCAGACGGGCTCATCTCGTCATAAACATCGGCGGTGTTAATATTTTTCCCGATGGGATATCTAACGATTTGCTGGTATTACTTTTAGTAAGTAAAAGCCTACTCTTTTTTCTTTATTTTATAGATAGTTTTGATAATAGATATCAATAGCAAAGTACATACCGGTACATTATCATCTAACGATGAAGTTTTAATGTGCTGACTATCAAGTATTATACTATCTAAACTCTCCTCAACAAAAGACATTTATTTAAATTTATTTATGTATAATATAGAGAATAATAAAAGTAAAGACAATATAAAAATAGTACTGTAATTGTAAAATATGATATAATGAGAAAAGAGAGAAAAGCAAAATAATTAAAAAAAAAAGAGGTTTTTTAAATGGCCTCGAGCTGTTTTTAAAGTATGATTTAGACTCGTGTAACAGTAGCGCCACAGCGCTGAATAAGTTTTTGCTTGTTCTTTCTTTTTTACTTTATTAAAGTAAAATCTGATAATAATATTTATTATTGTACGCTATACTCAAGCTGCATAATATAAATTTATAAATATATTAAAAGTCATGCCTTTAGTTCAATTGTATGCGAAAAAAGCTTCTAATGAAAAAAGAATAATTAAGAGAGACCAGTTTTATAAAAAGCAAACAATCTTGGCGGTAACGTATTTCCTTATTAAGACGTAAAAATTACGGATATAAGGATAAGGCAATAGACAATACTCGCCAGTCTAAATAAAATAAATAGTAAACAAAACAATACGAGAATAAAGATTTCTACAATCCTTACAATAATAATATAGTCCGTTTGTAACAGCAAGTGTATATCTAATTAAATGTTTTTAAATATAATTTGTAATAAGATAGACTCGCTTATTATTGCTAAAGCACAGATATAAAGTAGACTAAATCTTTTTTTTAGGTTTGTTTGACGTTCGGCCACCAGATTCACTGCATTTTGTATTATTTAAACAACTATTTGAATTATACTTTGTATATTACAAACATCACAAAATAGCCTATGAATATGAGTGTCTTTGATATTCTAACTTTAAAGATTACTTAGACTAACTTTACGATCAAAGGTTAAATAAGACCAGAGCACTGCAATTTAATAAAAGGTAATATAAGTCTTCTACAAGATAAAACCGAAAGTGAAGAAACTTTATAATACCTAGCTTAGATAAGACTGTATATTTTTACATATGTATGTAAAAATACATAATATAAGTATACTTAGGAACCGACTGAAAGCTGAAGCAAAAAAAAAGGCTGCCTATTAGACCCGATCACAGTCATTATAACCAAAGAAAAGCTATTGGTAGTTGTTATAAAAATAATGATAAGTAATATTTGGGTTTGTATTTTAAGGCTGGATTTACTAAATTAAATGAGACGACTGAACCAAAAAATTACATAACAGTCGATTCAAATCCTGCGAAAACCATAAGAGGCAACATTCGCTTCAGTGAAAGTCGGATCTAAAAATATCAAAATAGAGTATACAAATCGAGAGCTTGACATTGAATATGGAGACAGCACAATAGTATCGTATGGATAAGATAAATTATACATTGAATTGAGTACGGGTGATATTTTAATGGAAGGCTTCGGAGTACTGATTTACTTTGTACTTTAAAAGGCACTATGTAGGTATAGTGTTGTAGCATTCAGTGTATTTTGCTGCTTATCCTGTGATTCAGCCATTTGTGTTTCAGGAAAATGGCGAATACGAGATAAATATTAGAACTAGTGGGTTTACACATGACAAGGAGTGTGCCATGAAATTCCTATTGATGTATATTTCAAAATCAAGCGCTATATATAGAACTTATTTTTTCTTTAATTATATAAAATAATTGTAACGGAGAAATTGCAACTCTTAATATGGTATAAAGTTAAAACTTGTGTTTTCTGGAGGTAACGTTAATAGGGGAGGCAAATGGAATTATAAATAGTGGCACCATATATACTAATATGTACAGGATAAGGTGTTATTGATAGGAGTGCTACTATGTTTACATTTATAGGATCTATTATAAAGATCAGTGAGTATATAATCAACTATCGTTATTATATTTGCAAGAGGAACCCATGTAAGATACCTCAGAACAATTTTTTGAAGCCGTTATGAGAAAAATATGATTTACAGAAATAAAGGTTTTTGAAGACATTTATTGGATGTCTTCTTTTTATTTATTTATTTTACTGAAGGAGGAGCTGATATTAGGAATTTATGAGCCAAGGACATTATCCAATGCAACCATTATGTGTAAGTACAGGTTATAATAACATTATGCGAGAGTAGCTAGACGGGTTAGTCAAGTTCATAGTACAGTTTTTTATTATTAATAGGACCTATTAAAAAGTCAAAAACAGGTTTTGCGTAATAAAATCAAAATGGTCATAGTGTATTTCATCCTTGGCCAAACGAACGAGAGACACTTTCAAGTAATCCAAAAAATAGCATTTCAGCTTTACAGACGGTTAAACTTAGCATTTTAAACATTTTTGCATACATAAATTACCGACTGATTTTTTTTTTGAAAGTGTAAGGATAACATCGTAACAAGTGGTTTGATCTAAACCTTTTATTATTAATTAAAAACAAGGGGAAAGGAAAATACTACCAAAGGAATAAATACGACTCTGTTTGATTATGCCATGGAAGAACAAAAAAAAAACTGCTTATGATACTTTTAACTTATGTTAATTAAGAATACCACTAGTGTTTAGTATTGTATTCTAAGGTAAACATGTTGAAACATGGAATATATTTCATGATAATGGCCTATCGTGTTAGATTTTAAAGATACTTTAATGTATTTCAATTAGCATGTATATGTATTACGATTTATAAAGTAATACAAAGCTATCTTACATCTATTAATCATGTTGCTGATGTACATTATTTTCTCATTTTTATTTTCTTTGAATGTAACCAAATTAAGGGTAGAGGTTGCTTAAGTCATTATCAAAAATGAAGAGTTGTCCCTATCGGTAGCGTCAAGAAATATAAAAGAAATAAGAAAATTAACGGAATATTCGGAAAGATAAACTTTTGATAACAAAGTTAAAAACAAACACAATTGTATAAGATTAACCAGGGGAAAGTGAGCATGTAAAAATACGAACTTACACTAGATTTGAGTACTGAGACTTTCTTTTTAAGTAAAAAAATATAATGATTTACTTATATAGATATATGATTATAATAGACATAAACAAAAAAAAATTCGTGTATACGTATCATGTTTTGGTTTATTTCATCAAAATTTCAAAAAAAGACATTTCATATGCGTATATACAGATATATATATATATATATATATAACGAAAGAAAATGAAAGTGAAACCTATGTATAGCAGTTCTTAACCGTGATAAACGGCAGGATTTTTATCAGTAGGTCTCTTATCGAATTGCTGTTGCGCGTTGATCAATTGACTACATCAAGTAAACTAATATTAGTAACTCTACCTATTGGTAATTTTTTCTCTCATAGTGTACCTTTCTTTAAGTTTGATTGTAATGTCTTGAAGATTAAGACCAAGATAGTCGGTGATAAAGTCACCAATGTCCGTGTTCTCATGACTTCCTCTTAATGACTCAGTTCCAGGACCCTTTGCATATAAATTTACATCAACAGCAGTATGACCGTGTGTTGACCACTATATTATATAGTTAAAAACCTCATTCCCTCTCTAATCACTAATAAATTAAAAGAAAATACTTACACCAATCAAAGCACGTCTTGAGACCATATCTCCAAAAACATAAGCTAGTTCCTCCACAGTCTTGTTACTGTTATTCCAGTCATAAACCTTTTGAAGTTCTTCCTTCTTTATATCTTTAATTCCAAGACCAGATTCGATCAAAACTTCTTTCAAATATTTAGTTGAAGTCGAGTTATTTTCCACAGCGACACTCCAGGCTTCAGACAATGCTTCTGATGAGTTCACTACCTTTTGAATTACTTCAGGGTACCTATGTATGGGCATTTATATATATTAGTCAAATAAAAATAAAAAAAAATAGACAATATTACCATAAATATTCTGGATAATTATCACCTATTTGTCTACCAGCGGTAAGACCACCAGTCTCATGATCACTAGTTGAAATCAATACAGTAGTAGGGTTTTCATCTACAAACTTCTTAACGAGTTCAACAGTTCTTTGATACTCCAAAATTTCATGAACGTGAGTAGCAGGATCGTTGGTATGAGCAGCCATATCAATACGACTTCCCTCGATCATAAGGAAGAAGCCTTTGTTTTCTTTTTGCGACTTTGCCTTCAAAATAGATAGAGCCTTAGATGCCATTTCGTGAAGTGCAGGTTGCTTAGATGAATCTCTATCAATCTCATAGGACATGTGCTAAAAAAAAAAAAAAAAAAGTGATTAGCTCAATGCATTACTTCATAAAGAAGTAAACAAATATAAAAAAGCCTACACCAGGTGCAAAAAGTGCCATGACCGGAAGTTGGGTATTTTCAGGCTCGATTTCATCGAATTCTTCTTTAGTAAGCTTCACTTCCCATCCAAATTGTTCTTTGGCTTCTTGAAGAAGATCGCGACTGTCGTTGCGGCAGGTACCTACTGCTTGGCTGCTCAAAAATTCGCATTTGCCACCACCAAACATCAGATCTACTGTACGACCTAAAGGGTTATGACCAATTTGCTGCTCCGCGATTGCGTTTTCCCAGTCTCTCCAGGCAACGTGGGCAGAGAAAGCTCCAGGAGTGGCATGTGTAATACGTGAGGTGGCAACCAAACCAGTTAACATGTTTTTATGAATTTTGGCTGATTCTAAAACCGTTCCACATGGGACTTCTTCAGGATCGACTATTTTACAAGTAATAATAAATGATGGTGTGAATCAAAAAAGTCGTAATATTAAAACAAAAAATTTTCCCATGAAAAATTTATTTGTTTTCATTTGAGTAGATCGTCTAAATACTTTACCACCAATGGCGCCATTGTACGACTTCATAGCACAGGAAAAGGCTGTAGCTCCTGCAGCACTATCCGTCACCAGGCTAGATGAGCTCTGTGTACGGCTGTGACCTACATGAATCTCATCTAAAGGAAGAATGACCTTCGGGCCTAAACCTTCAGTATATTGGCGATATTGTCTAGCAAAAGTTTCGGATGCAGGGCCAAATCCATCACTAATCATCATAATGACATTACGTTGAGGTACTACATTTACTGAGCTTTAAAATCACGGCTTTTTTTTTTTTTTGATATCACTGTTTTGTTCTTACCATCCTCAATCTTTCTTCCGAGAAATACAGTTGTTCCTATGACAACAGCAGCTGCAACACTAACAACAACTGCTCCCATAGTAATGTAAAGTCTTCTTCTCTTTATATAATAATAAAAAATATAAATATGCTACAATTTTTTTAAAATTCAAGAAATCACAACTTACAGACTTTGATGATGGGATAGATATATTTGACCGCTCTGGATCAGTAGGAATTGCGCTGTAGCTATTCTTGTTGGACATATTTTATATATATCTTTCTTAGGAATAACAAATGAAAAAAAAGTGAAAGCTAAGCAGAACTTAAAGCAAAAGAAAGAAGAACAAAAAAAAATAAAAGTTGATAAAGCTCCCCCTTTTTATACACAAATAAACAAATAAAAAGGGAGGACAAGTTAAAAACTCCAAATAAAGAAATTTGAGGTTAACAGAAGCTTTTATTTTACGCCGACAAGAACGACAAAACAAAAACAAGTTGCAAGTCATATGGAGGTGATTCAACTTTAAAAAAAAAGAAAGTGCTTTTTATTATTATTTTGAAGATAATATAATAATACTGATCGTTTTATAAACATTGTTTAATAAGTTAAAAATAGAGAGTAACGAAAAGAGAGAAGACCAAGATTTTAATTTCTGTTCTTTTTTTTTTTAAGAAAATTTCTCTGTGGGTGCACTTTAACTCATTCCCCAATAGCAGGATGTATTCTTCTATTTCGTCATTAACCATTGTAACAAGGTTGGATACATATGGCGCAATCAAATGGCCCACCAATAACAGCTTTGATTTTCCATAATCAAATCTCCGACACTGCTTTTTATAAAAGCATCAAATTATGAAAATCTGGTTTCGTTTTTCTTTATCAAAACATCATCTTTTTCAAGTTAAAATGGCTACTAACATCACCTGGCATCAAGGAAGCGTTTCTTTGGAGGAACGCCAATCTCTTTTGAACCAAAAGGTAAATATTTTCATCATTAAATGGAAACATTTGGAATGATTTATATACATATCAAAACAAGAGTTGGAGCAAAATAAAAGGAGTTGTCATACTGACAAGATGACTAATTAATTCGTGAAAAAGGGCTTCACTCTTTGGTTTACTGGTCTTTCTGCATCTGGAAAGTCAACCTTGGCCACTGCCTTAGAACAAACTTTACTTCACAATGGTATTAACGCCTACCGTTTGGATGGTGATAACATTCGTTTCGGTTTGAACAAGAACTTGGGCTTCGGTCCTGACGATCGTACTGAGAACATCCGTCGTATTTCAGAGGTAATTATTAAAAGGAACGGTGGAGTTTTATAATATCAGTAGTATTTAATTACTTATTGGTGTTTTTATAAAAAAAAAAAAGGTTGCCAAGTTGTTTGCTGATGCTACTACTGTTGCCATCACTGCTTTCATCAGTCCTTACAGAGCCGATCGTGACTCTGCCAGAGCTCTTCATGAAGCTGCCAACATTCCTTTCATTGAAGTTTTTGCTGATGCTCCTCTTGATGTTGTCGAACAACGTGATCCCAAGGGTCTTTATAAGAAGGCCAAGGCTGGTGAAATCAAGGAATTCACTGGTATCTCTGCACCTTATGAAGCACCTGAAAAGGCCGAAATCCACATCAAGACTCATGAACTCTCTGTTGAACAGGGTGTCCAGCAAATTATCGACTATCTTGTTGAAAAAGACCTTATCTCTGCTGATAAGATTGTCAAGAAGAACTAAATATATTTGTAATAATATACCAAATAAAATAATTGTAATGTGCATAGACTTTCAACACACAGGATTTTGTATTGTCGATCGTCATTTTTTTTTTTTTTGACAGTCAGATATAAAGCCAATAAACGACAAACATCCTCTTGAAAGAAATGATAGTTAACTGTAAATAATAATACAGGGCTATTGTAAGGAAACACATTATCGAATTTTGTTGGTGGGCTATCTCGGTGTGGATCAAACTAATCTGAAGATTTAGTGGTAGCAAGCAAGCTAGTTTTTTTTTATTATTATTAATATTCAAAGACTAGAACGCTGGCTATATATAAAAACTACCAACATTTTATTTTATTGGTTAACACATAGGAGATAAACACAGCCGAAAAACGGAAGGTGGTGATAGAGTTCTTCCGTGCCGAGATTAGTATTCTCAGGAACAAGTTCCGAAAATAGATTGGTGTACTTCTGTTTTGGCAACCTTAATACAACTAAGGTAAGTACTTTCACCTTCTTATTTCGTGACTCAAAAACTAACGAAGTAAAAATAAAATAGCAGAGAAAAGTGAAGATAGGCAAGTTCAATTAAATTTTTATTACGTAATAGAAATAAAAGATTTTTTTTTTACTTACTTAAGAAGAAAATTTTTTTTAGTTGTCGGGTATTATGTTATAAATAAAATATTAGATTTTCTAGTTAATGAACACTGTTCTGGATATCGAGATTGATAAAAAAAGACATATGTAGAGTATATTATAAAAAGAGGGAATAGAGAGCTAACACAACGATTTATTATAGTTAATATTTAACAATTGCCGAATTTTCTATAGGTGACTATAAAGTAGCTAACCGAGTGCTTACATCTTAAATGGTAAGTTTATTGTGAAAAACTTTCAAGTAAACCGTAATATTAAGGTATTGGAACTATTTTTCTCATATTTCTGAGAAAATCATAGCTATTAAAGTTTTTGGGAATATATACAGTCGAACAGGCCTACCGATTTCCAACCTCGAAAATATAAGAAGTGTTATCTCTCACATTTGTAATATATATAACTTTACGTAGTACATTTCTTTTTTTTATTTTATTTCGATATACGAATGTTTTTTGTTGTGTGTATATGTTTCAAATCTTTTGCTATTATTACTCGGTAATGTATATATAAATAATAGTTTTTGCTAGAATGAATCATAATAGCATACGTAGTTGGAATTTTGTTGGTAGTAAATTAAACTAAAATATACTATAAGTATATATTATTACAAATGTTTGATGATGGAGGTTTCGAAATGGACTTTTTAGTTGACAACAATAACACAACTTGCTCCGTTTTTAGAATTTATTCAATTTTGAAACTAATTCCAAACAATACTATTTAAATGAGATAGTTGAAGTTTCAAAAGTCCTTGTGATAGTGACTTACGAAGTATTAAATGCTGCTACAAAGTGCATACTTTATAATTTAT
>MU622245.1:854222-902697 GCA_025399235.1 Backusella circina FSU 941
TGTAAAAATACATGAATGATGTCAAGTTGAAAAATAGACTGTCAAAAATATGACACTATCACCATGTAGGGACAAGGTTTGGAATAAAGAGATAGTGTATTTATTATTCTCTCATTGAAATTAAATGAGATCTGAGACATCTTTTAAATATTTGGTCTTAGCAATGAGATATAGTTTTGAATAAGCATGTCTTTTTGTAAGCATTTTGCTAACTGTAGAACAGTTCTACATCTTCAGGTTAAATCGTACTATTTAAATTCTTTTCCGTTTTTCCTATGTATATTTATATATAGAAATTGTACCGATAAAAGTCTTTACAAGTTAATAGCTTAATTTACTTCTATCAATGTCAATCTGTTTAACTTTATAAGATTTTTTTTTACAAAACATCACACAAAATAATCTATTACAGTATGGAAATCCTATTTTGAAAATCAAGATTCATTATCTAAAGAAAACTGCAGACTATATAGTGATACTCTTGGAGAATAAATTATGGCTAGGTTTGAACTCTTAAAGTATAGAATGACATATGTGTATGATGTAATAGCAATAATAGAACATAAATTCATTTTCATAGATAAAAAGTCTGTTTTTCTCGAGTATGGGGCATTTTTAAAACTAACAGTGAAAACCTATTTCGAAACAGATTAACAGTCTTTTTAATTTTCTCATAAGCGTCTAACAAATTTTTATTTTCGAAGGTGTCATTTTTAATATAGATGAGTGCTTATCACAACCAACAAAAAAAACTCTTCTCTATACTATTTAAAAATCTATATTATCTTTAATAAAAAGTATTTCATAGATCTTGAAGTATACGCTTTTGCTTCTCTATTCATACTATCAATCTTAATCATGAATATTGTTTGCTTCTGAACTTCTGAAGGGTGTAACCGGCGTGAATATTTTAGTTCCCGCATCAACGCTGAGCCAATTAGGAAAAGCAGGCTGAGTTGTTTGTATCACTGCAGTGACAAAGTCTATTTAATTTTCAAATCTAACATTATTTTTTAAAGGCGACTTTTTCTTTCTTTCAATAACCAGAATAATAATGACAGTACCTAAAAGTTCTTTCCCCCTTGGATATTTCTATATCATTTCAAAGTTAAATGGACTTGCAATGGACTTGCGTGATCCAACTAATGCTAGTGTGAGACCATCATAAAACAAATAAATAAAAGTGATTAAGCATGTATACTGATAAAAACAAATATAGGTGCGCGCAAAAGTTGTCATGGCTGCTAAGAAACCAGAATCTCCTGAACGTGACAGTCAACTTTGGATCCACCAGAATGGTTTCTTAACAAACAAATCCACAGGTCTTGTTCTCGATGTCAATAAAGCTGAAAGTTTTATTGGTAAGTTCTCAAAAGCAAATCTAGAATTAGTTCTTTAAATAGCAAAATTCTATCGTTGTTATTTCTATTATGATCTAATTTAACACGTATTTTCATCAAGCAATCTTCACTGGTGAGAGTAGACTCTACCTCGATCAAATGAAGGAAGAAGAATCTGTAAGTAGTAAAATAAAACTGCGCACATATGTGTTTACTTCACACTGTTTATCCTGGTATTCCATATTATTATAATACAAATTTGTGTAACCTTTTTTTTTAGGCAAACGATCAAAGATTTGGTTATGAATCTGAGACAGGTTATATTTATACAATTTTTAATGATGAGCTTGTGGTAGATATTCGTCATGAAGACGTGAATGAAGATGCTCGCGTGATGATTTATAAGAAGAAACCCCTTGAGCATGCCTCTAATCAGCTTTGGACTATTGAACTTGCTGACCCCCCTCGTGTAGTCGAAGTAGATGATGAAGAGGATGATAGTAAGCGTGCTCGCTTGAGAGCTTGGTTTGATAATTTGAAGGAAGATCATAAGAAGCGCGAAGTTGTCGCTGAGGCTGATTTGAAAGAAGCCAATCAGAAAGTTTACAAACAAAAAAAAGCAAAAATCAGGTAAGGATAATTATTTTTTTTTGGTTAATAGAATAGGTAAGCTTATACACATATTTCAGTTATGAACTTTTGGCTGGTGCTGTGGCCTTTGAAGCAGTAAATCTGTGGGAAAAGAAACAAGAAGAGGAAGGAAAGGAGGTACATCATGCAACTGCTAAAAAACTGATTGCCAGTCTTGCAGCTGCAGAAGTAAGTTTTTCTCTTTCTAAACTTGGCGTTAATGACCCTACTAAAGTATTTTTTAATTTTTTAGCTTTCCAAGATACTCCAAGAAAGAGGCATAGAAGAAGAGGAAGGAAGTGATAAGAGAGACTTAATCTCGAAAATGACAATGTCTGCTGCCACAAATTACTTTGAATCAAAGCATGGGGCTTAAGTAAAGGTCAAATTACATGAAATAATAAAAAAAAAAATCACACCATCTCAATACTTCTTATATTATACAAGAGGAGCACTTGTAAATATGCAGTGCCTTTTGTTTGTTTGTTTTGTTTTTTTCTAAAACCTACTCGCTTACAAGGAGGTATTTTTTTTAAATTTCAGGCACCAAAAGAATCATAAAAACGAATCTATTCTATTTTTGGAAATATGCAGAGTAAAGGTACCGATAAAACCACCACTTTTGTCACATAAACTTTTCGATAAAAGTATTCAGGCTTACATATTATTTTAACATGTGTGCATAACAAAACATACCTGGATAAAAATATTTTGGTGCGCAATATGCTATTATTAGCTAGAACTGGAGAAGTCGTAATACAATCACATTTTGGTTGATGATTAGCGTTTGAAAACTTACCAAAATTTTGGTTTTAGTCTCTCAAAAAGTCACTAGGCACTATATTTTTTAATAGAATTAATTTCGGTGACTCTTAATATTTATTTCAAGAAATTGAGAAAAAATTACATATTAATGAGATTATTTTGAGAAAAAATAAGAATTATTGAGAACAGATAATAATTCTATAAATAAAGGAAGGGGGTTAATGATAGATGGGATCCATTTAGACGCTTAAACATACGCCCTTGTGTCATTATTCATTGGGTTGGATATTGAGATTATCCCCCTTTAGTCCTCTCACCTTGGTCTCCCTTTTTAGTCAATTGTCTTGTCATCAGCATTTTCTCATTAGTTTGAAAATATTTCTCAATATCTTGAAAAAAAACAGTAAAGAACTAGAATTATAAACAATAATAATAAAACAAAAACAAGAACATGGCTTGGAATCAATTTAATTAACATTTACGATGTTCAAACTTTTCAATTTAGGAGTACGTAAATAAATAAGTTAAAACATTGATACTATTTTCCACCATTTTTTCGTATTAATCATCATTGTTTGTTAACAATCTTTATCTGTATTAATCATTTATTACAATCTTTGGGAGATTTAAAACAAAATAAACGCCCAAGTCAGCACACCCTGTTTCTCAACAGCTCTTCCATTAACTAACCAAAGGTATGATCATTTATTGATTTATTTAGCTCTTATTTGGCACTTGAATCACACAATGTTTTTTTTACGATGAAGTCAATACTATGAAGCCTACATGCTGAATACCATAGCTATGAACGATAATAGCATTCAAGCAGAAGGGTTGAATTATATCGCCATGGTTTATAGGGAATAACTTGTAAGTTATAAATGCAGAATTTGTTTCAGTAGTCCTTTACTTTTATTTTCCTTTGGCCCCGTCATCTCAATTTTCTAATAGGAATCGTTTCTGTCTTGTGACATTGTAGGTACTTCCTTTTGTGTTTATTGTTTTTTATTTTTAATAAAATGGTATGTCGCAATTGTAAAATGGAAATCAATGTAAAGAACGTTTCATCATCGTTTTAAGGGGACTTGCCGAAGTTTTCATTCGTAGAACTCCAACAACCTATTAGAGCAAGCATCTTTTTTCTTTAGAAAGATAACTTACTGTTACATTTTATGAAACTCTAGATCGGCATGTGGTTTCGAATATACTTTGATTCTTGCAGTTCCGGTGACATAACTTTTTTAGAAAAAAGGATTTCGTTCTAGACAGTATAAACAGCGTTCCAAGTTTGTGATTTTCAATTGATAAAGGGACGTCAGACTATTTTTAAAACTTTAATTTAAAAATAGAAGTAGTTAATAATATAAACTTTAAAATTAGCTTTACATGTAGTAAAGTAAGTAGAATTAATTAATAAAACAAGTACTCGAAAAATTCATCATATGTCAAAATGACTGACAAAAGTAAAATAGGATATGCTGGCATATAAACTGCCAATAGAATATCCATGGGACCCTTTTTTTCATCTTTATCTGATTTATTGCTGTAGTTTAGTTGATTTGTTTTTTTTAATAATAAAATGCACTTGTAGCAGGTATTAATCAGTGTGTTCTTTTAAACACTTTCAGTTTTTTTTTCTCTCTGTTTATTTTATGATTAGAGTTATTCAATACACTTCGTTGTCTTCTGAATAAATTAATTCATAGAGATTAAAATGAAATGATTTATTTGGTATACCCGAAATCAGCTTATTAAAATAAAAGACCGGTTATAGTTTATGAGTATCAAGTACTTTAGTTTCTGTTTATTTATTTTTCTTCTTCTGGTAAGTTTCCTAATTTACCAATAATACAAAGGTATCAGATAGGATGATGAAAAGTTTATAATCAGTGCTTTGCATAACAATATTTTTTTTTAGCTTGTTTAATTTACTAATGTATACTTGGATTATACATCTATGTGAGATTAGACTAACAGTAAAATAACGTTTGGTATTATTCTCACTCACTCACTCACTCACTCTCTCTCTCTCTCTCTCTCTCTCTCTAGATTTAATAAAAATCTTTGTATGATTAAGAGTAATGCACTGATTACTAAAATACTAAAACAAATTAAGTGATCTAAAATGACAACAGCGTTTTAAGTAAAAAATAATGTTAAATAAATAAATAAAAAAGCTCTGTTAATGTTAAAAAAAAAATCATAAATCAATGAGGGGAAAGGAATCAATGTATATATAAATGTCCTCGAGGGATTTTTGTATAGTAGGATGTGTGTGTGTATATGTGTGTGTGTGTGTGTGAACTTGTGAGTGTATATGACGTTTTATAAAGAAAAGTTATCAACGTATGCCAAATGATATGAAAATGATTGTACTGGGAAGAAAATGATGGAAATTAATATGTAATAGTGTGTAAGGCATCGGCAGACTGGTAATACATCTTGGCTTTATTTTCAGAGAGTTCATCGGGTCCTAATAGGTGCGGGTACCATTTCGGATCGGGTAGCCAGGTCGAGATTTGAGATTGTGAGATCTCATTAAATCCCAGGCACTTTAATAAATCACTATCTTTATAAATAAAACTGTATTCTGAGGATGAACCTTTAAAAGATATCTCTGCAGATTTACTGTAAAGAATAATAGTAATAAAAAAAAATAGATTTGTTACTTTTGTTTGTTTTTTTGTGAAAATAGAGTTTCCTTACCTATCCTGTCCTATATCAACATGGAAGTCCTTTCCATTTGGTGGACAAGTTATAATCAAGAAAGGAAGTGATATCTTTTTAGAACTTGGGGTTTCGATCTTCTGGTTCCTCCGTACGAGATTTCGGATTTGAAGATGCTAAATGATAAAGAAGTAAAGCTAGTAAGTTATATGTTTTTAAAGGACTTTGTTATAAAAATAGAAATTAAATATATCTTTACTTTTACAAGTTTATCGTTTACAGTACTACGTAGCTTATTTAGCGACGTTACTAATTCATTTTGTTTATTCTACAGTAGCAAAAAAAAAAAAAAAGGTTTGGTTTAGTCAAATCATAAACAAAAAACAACAATCGGTGTACTAACTTCCTCTTCCTCAATCTGTTGCAAAAGAGACTTCCGAGTCAAATCAGTTTCATTATTGGTTTCGGTTTGTTGATAGCATTTTGGGATTCCAAGCCATTTAATGACTTTTTTATCCTTTGTAATAATATTCATAGCCATCAAAACATTTAAAGCGTCATATACACGACGTCGAATATTCTTTTGATCATAAACATGTTTCTATATCATTAGATAATTAGACTAGTTTCTTTTCATTATCTAAGTTTATTTCCAGAATGCTTGAAGTATAAACCTACCTCACCATTTTCGTTTTCAGAGTTTTTGATATCAAGTGCCAACTCATCTGCTACCTATTATAGAACATAGAAATTTTAGTATATAAAAGATCAAAAACGGAATAGAGGAAGTGGGATCTTTACTTCATTGTAAGTGGTCACTCCTTTCTCAGCAACCTTGTCACACACTTGTTTACTGAAATGGCGTAAGCCTTTAGTCGCACGTGGGGTGTCTGAGAGGACAGATAGCTTTGAATTGGTATTTTCAGTTGCGATTGATTGACAGGCCTGTAAACAATCAAAGGCGGTTGATTTATCCAAAGGTTTGTACGATGTGGATAGCTGGTATTTTCTTTTTTTTGTTATTGTATTCTGCTCTATTACATCATGTCGGGGGCGTCCTCGCTTTAATGAGGATGATGATTGCATGTCGACAGGAGACACAAAGTGAGATAAATAATTGCATTTGTTTTCTTCCTCGTCAAGCTGTCTTAACTCGGGATCAGAATTAAGAAGTGATGCAATTGATCCCTTTCGGCGATCACTGACAGGTGAAATAGATGCTGATGCGGGTAATACAATAAGATCACCCTGAGGGGGTGATGGAAAAGAAAGAAAAGGCTCATCATCTGCGGGTGTAGGAGATGATGCGATAGATGAGGGTGAAGATGAAACAAAATAACTGTCAAATGGTGGTGAAGGGCTTGCTGAAGGGGTCATAACATCTTGAATAGGTGGTAAATACTCTGAAATACTGTTTCCACGTTTATTGAATAATAATGGTCTTAACTCTGCTAAATCTTTGTCACGTCCACGATGGCTTGTGGAACGCGTATCGGAAATCGAACTATCACTAAAGGCTCGGTCTACCAAAGATGGTAATTTGGCGGTATCTCTGCTGTTAGAAATAGGTGGTGAAAGGAGAGAATAAGATGACGATATCATGGTATCTCTAGATTCTATGATTTCCGTGATTGATGGCGGAACGATAAAAGTAGGTGTTGCCATGAAATAGCTGATTGAAGAAAAATTGGATGAGAGTTAAGATATACGAAGTATAGGTTATAAAAAATAAGTAAATCAGTAGAATAAGGTCAAAGAGTGTTGATTTTATTTCACGATGGAAAAAAAAAGGAAAGTGAAGAGTAAAGGAGGGATTACTGTTGTAAAAGCAAAAATTGAAAAAGAAGGAAAGGAAAGATGGAACTCAAGAAGAGTAGTTTAATATATTATAATGTAAAAGAAAGGGAAAAGAAAAACAAAAGAGAAAAAAAAAAAAAAAAAAAAAAAAAAAAAAAAAAACTAGATTTTAGACTTATAAATAATAAATAAACAATCTGTGAAAAAAAAACCCGTTACTTTGACCCCCTCCATTGTAGGCAAACTCTTTAATAAGGAATGGTACCTTCACTCACTCGGAATATCCGTTCTAGTTCAAAACAAGTGTAAACACTAAACTTTATGTAAAACGTGCTTACTTTATCATTATCCTGCTACACAGATGGGGCTGGATAGCTGTCCTACAAGTTCCGAAGTGTCAACACTTGTCATGTGTGATGGACATGGGGCTGGTATTCTCTTTTCATCCCAAGATTTCAGTTAGATATGGATATACTTGTCCTAAAACATTACCATGGGCGATTTTTTATTATTATTACGATTACTGTTGCTATCACTATTATGATTGTCATTATAATTATAATTGTAATTACCATCACCATCATTGCCATCACCAATAATTTATTTTCAATATTGTTTATTATTGTTTACACCTTTTTTGAAGTCAACCCTTTTAAAAATAATAAAAATATCCAGTTTGGGGAAATACCATAGCCTTTTCTTTATTTGCTCAATTTGTATGGATAAAATCATCGCTCTTCTTCAACAAGAACTTTGCAAATGTCATTCAAAAAAAAAAAAAAAAGAAATTAATAATCGAATTAAAGAGTTATCTTTTTATAAATTCGGAGTATTAAGTCAGTGCAATTATACAATGCATGCATGTGTTGGATATCATGCTGCTCACAGAGTGTATTTTGAAGCAGCCAATATACTAAAAGTGTAAAAGTAGACAAAGCAGAAGAATGTACACAGACCTTTTAATTCCAAGGGATAAGTAAACTTTATAAATTTGAAAAAAGCAAAGATGGGTTTAGAAGTTGTGAAAAGGGGGGTGGAGCGAGATAAACATAAAGCAAACTAAAATAACAAAATAACAAACAAATGAACAGGTGTCTCCAAATGCTTTTATGATAAAGCAAGAGAGAAGACTGTCCAAAAATGGGTTACTATAGATTTTAATAGTAAGAATTGTCCAAAGAAGCTCTGGATGAAGGTATGGGTACATTTTGTTCTCAAATGTACCAACTCTTGCATGTGAAACGTATGAAGTGATTGTTGGTCGATTGACCTTTTTTTTTTTTAAAGTTTATGCACCCTGCGCTTGGCCCACAGTTGTCACACTTTATTAAACTCAGGTTTACAAATAAACTTATCCTTTGTAAAAAGCCTTTGTCCAATGAATTACTACCAAGTGAAGCCTTTATAACCCACGTGAAGAAAAAAAAAAAAGCTATTCTTGTCAGAATTGGTACCTACTTTCCACTATCTTGGGTCTCCACCTTATTTTATTCAATACAGCTTATTATTCATCATCAACGCTAATATCGTCATTATGACTCTTGCTTTTTGTAGCAGGCACATCTTCTACATTAGAAATTACCAGTACTTTTTAGGTTACACCAAAACTGTTAATTTTGAAGTCAACTCTCAGTTAATATTAGGTATTCTGCCATTTAAAAAGAATAACAAAAAAAAAAAAAACGGATGATTAAGTCTATATGGTAGTAGTGCTGTTATTGTGAATAGTATCACCTAAGCTTACGACAAAATAAAAATCATACAAAATATGTTTGTTGTAAAATTCTCACGTATTTTTTTTTTTTTTTTGCAAAATGAAAAAAAGACACCAGCTTTGTTTAAACATGTCAAAATGGCAGTTCCAATTGAAATACGATTATTGGACGTAAAAAAAAGGGGGGAGGGAACACAGCTGTAAAATCAGATTAGAAAGCCAATAAAATAAGAGAGACGGAGTCACCATCAATGTATTGTCCTTTGTAGTTTGACTCAATAAAATATAAGAAAAAGATGAGCCGAGTGCCCCCACCTTTGTATGCTGTGTGTGACACCTGAAAACAGCTGGACAAGGAAAACTTACGTGGATTAGGATCCTCTGGCACTTTCCAGAACAAATGAAATAAACTCAGGCTCTAATTGGGCAGGGCTCCCCTTGAATTAAAATTTACCAAAAAAGTGGTTTATCGCAACGCTAAAAATCCATTTTCGTCTTATTAAAGTTATAAAGTGAAAAGATACAATGAAAACCTCTATCAAAAGTCACCAAATCGCTGTTATATATTAAAGGGGATAAAAAGTATGAACAAAAATAATAAAAAAAGTAAACAAAAGAATACAGAGTAATAAATGGTATAGCCGACGTCACCCATTATTCACTATTTTAATCCAAAGTTCCGACTTTTGAGTCAAAAAAATCTGGTCATATCCCGAAGAAAACTCTTTTGTATTCCCCCTCATAAAAAACTTTATTTTTTACTTTTTTTTTGTTTTCTCTACTTATTTTTCTCTTTTAAACACACTCGACAACTATGTACGGTGTTAAAGGAACATCCACCTTTATTAATACCGTCACTAAACAAGGTGTTCTAACTAAACAGTTCACAGCACCTAAATCGACGGCTTTTCTTTCCAACTTACCCGCACGTCAAGTCTCCGCTGGCAAGTTATCATATACAACAAGTCGTGCATCTCAATTTGGTCAGAAGCAGTCCAACAATGAACAGGATTCCAATAATCATTTCCAACAAAAACGCAACCATTGGAATGTTGCTAGTTTGAAGCACTCTCACCAGTTCAGATCAAACAGCACCTTGGCAGCCATTTCACCTGAATCGGAAGAGATCACAGCCCTCGTCGACTCACGCATTCGCAAAGCTGCTATGGCCAAAAACCCAAAAGCTGTTGTAGCTGAATTTGTACAAGGAAAATCCGCCGGCGCTGAACTTTCCACCCAAAATTATGAGGCTGTCATTGAAGCCTATGGCCGACTTCGCAAGCACAATCAGCCATTGACACCTATGCTAAATGCCTACCAGGATATGGTTGCTAGCGGTGTTCGTCCAACTTCCCAAACATATGCTCTTTTGATCCGCAACTTGCTGAACAGAGATACAGAAGTGAACAAGACAGTGAGTACCCTTCGTCGTCAGATTGCTCGTACTGGAAACGAGGTGGATAACTTGGGTGCACTCGAAGCAGAGAACAATATGGGTCAGGCTTTGGCTCTGTTCAACAAGGCTGTCAATGAGAAACTAACTCAGGATTTTGATATTGATCTCTATAACCGCCTGCTTCGTGGTCTCTCCTTCAAGGGAAATACGACAGATGGTCTTTATATTTATGAGCACTTGGAGAAGGCTCACAATGCAAACCCAAATGGAAGTACATTTGCTGCCTTGATGGCACTCTTTGGTTCAGCTGGCGATCTCAAGGCAGTGCAGGAATGTTTTAATGAATACAAGTCTTTAGCAAAGAAGCTTCCTCATCATGATGCTGCGTATGTTTATAATGCTTTAGTTTATGCACACGTCAATGCTGGTGATCTTGCAGGTGCTTTGGATGTTGTGGAAAATGTAATGGTCAAGGATAAGGTGAATGTTACTATTATTCCCTATAACAAAATCATCCGCAACGCTTGTTATGTTGGCAATATGGAGACAGTCGACAAACTCGTCACGAAGCTGGAGACAGATGGTTCATTGCCAAAACCTGATGTCAATACATATGGTATTCTTTTGAGCACTTATGCACGTATGGAAAACTTTGAAAAGGCTTCCAAGATGTATCATTCCATGTTGAACCTTGATTTATCAAAGCAGTATGGACATTTGGCCAACTATGTTTATGCCTGTACTGGAAAGAAGATGGCAGACGAAGCTTACAGTGCTGTGACAGCAATGAGAGAGCACGGTTTGGATTTAGATGCCAATTTGTGTAAGAATGTGGTCTTGGCCTTTGTTGAAAGTAACCGTATGCTGGATGCTGTGGAGGCGCTCAAGTCTTTGGTCAGTCTTCATGCAAAGAGTACTTTTGTGGATGAGAATTCGCCTTTGGCTGCTTTGGCTTTGGATTTGACTCTCAAGTGTAACAACTTGACCTCAGCCGTCTCCATCTTGCAGACATTGAATATATACTCTATTCGTCCTACAGCTACAGTTTCTGCCGCTGTTCTTCAAATGTACCATGATGCAAAGGTCGATCCCAATCAGTGGAAGAAGGTATCAGAGAATTTGAATTCTCAGAGCTTCCAAACCTTGTATGAGACTATTTTCCGTAGTGACAGCTCTCCAGACATGTTTTGCCAATCAGCTTTGGATCTCTTGAAGGATATGCATGCTTTGAATTTAACTCCTCCTGCTAGTCTGTATGTCCGTGTTTCTGCCCGTATGAAGAAGTATGGCGAACCTACTGCTGAAGCTCGTTGGAAGGAAGAGTTTGCTCCTTATCTTTCTGCCATTAGTGAACAAATCAAGCATGATCAAGAGCTTGATAAACAGGTGAAGAATAACAGCGGTGCCGAGTCTACTGGTTCTCCCTCTATTAATCTTGAATCGGATATGACCTCTGGTGAAGCCTTGAAGATTGCTATGGGTGGTCACTTTGATGAAGCTATTGACATACTCAATACCAAGATCGTCCAGAAGGGCAAGGTCCCTACTCCTGAGGTCATTCGTGATATGATTCAGTTATCAACCAAGGTGGGTCGCTTGGATGCCGCCGAAAAGATTTTCGCGACTGTCGATGGTTCATTGTCTCGTTTGGATCGCCATCACAAGAACCGTACTGTCTATATGGTTTATAATGCCATGTTGGTTGCCTATGCTCGTAACAGTGATCTCGAAAATGCAAAAGTCTTTTATGACAAGCTTCGTAAGCATGATCTGTATCCTGATGGTGATGCATATGGCTCTCTCTTGGCCTGCACTGCTAATGCTACAACGGACGAATCCATCGATGCACTTGCTATCTATGAAGAAGCAAAGAAGCACAACGTCCGTCCTACTGTTTACTTTTACAATGTCATCATATCAAAGTTGGCCAAGTGTCGCAAGATCGAACCTGTTCTCCAGTTATTTGAGGAGATGAAGCAATTGGGTATTGCTCCCAATTCGATTACTTATGCCTCTGTTATTTCTACTTGTGTTCGCTGCAGCTCGGAGAGCCGTGCTACCCGTTTCTTCCAGGACATGATCTCTTCTCCAAAATACCAGCCTCGTATCGGTGCCTACAATAGTATGATCCAGTTCTATGTCCAACAGAGACCCAATCGTGAAAAGGCACTTGAATATTTTAACTTGTCAAAGAAGTTCAACCTTAAGCCCTCTCATCATACCTACAAGCTTTTGATTGAAGCTTATGCCAACATCCCTGCCTATGACATGCTTGCTGCACACAAGCTGTTATCTGAAATGTATAAACGCCATGGTCTTAAGCCTACTGCTATCCACTATGCTACCTTGATCCGTTCCTATGGCTGTCTCCATCGTGATGTCAAGTCTGCCTTTGCTGTCTACAAGGAAATGAAGAAGGCTGGCATCAAGGCTGATGAAACTGTCTACCAGGCTATTCTTAATACCTATATTGACAACAATGACATGAAGAACGCAGAGACTTTGTATAAGGACATGCTTAGCGAAGGCACCCACTCTTCACCCTACATTGAGAATCTTTTCATTACTGGTTACGGTAATCAAAAAGATGTTGCCAAGGCCGAAGAAGTATTCAACAAGATGACAGATGCCAAGATGAAGAAAAGTGATCTAGTAAGAGAGCCCAGTACATATGAAGCCATGGTACAAGCCTATTTAAATAACAGTCAAGAAGGAAAGGCATTAGAAATCATTGATTTGATGCGTGCCCGTGATTTCCCACCAAAGGTTGTCGACGGTGTTGCCCAGTTGATTCAAAATAGCTCAAACTAATTCATTCTTTATTCCTTTTTATTTGCATTCTCTTTTTTTTTTCCTTCTTATTTTGTATATTTAGTATCCTTTTTTATTATCTTGTAAAATCATTATTAAAAAATATAAACTCATATGTGTTAGACTTTATTCATAATAAACTATTTATTGAAAACCACTTCTTGTTGTCTTTTCATAATTTGGTATTTTTATATGAACTCAAATAATATGATAAAGGAACGAATGCTTGTTCTTATTTAATACAACGACTTTTTAGAAATTCTCTTATACATTAGAAGATTGTTTATTAAAAAGAGGTTCACATGTTCGTCCTGTGAACAATTAAACTATTATTACTGCAAGACAAATATTTAATTTAACTCTCTCGGCTTATTTTAAATCCCCAAAAAAAGAAAAATAATTTCTGTTCCTCTGTATCTGATAAGAAATTGTAACATTTTGCAATTTGTTGGAATTTTAAATCTTCCAATTCTCAACTCAACTGTGTATGAGAAAGATAATCCTTTTTATTTTATAAACAAAAAAAAAAAAAAAAAGAAAACGTAATGGACCTTTTTTTTTTTTCGAGATATCAGTGTTTCTCGGATTTTCTGCTTCTTTAAAAAGATGTTCTGTGCTTTTTAGTATACAAACCTTGTTTGTATTCCGATTGTCCCAATGAAACCTTAGATTTCATTAACGTCTTTTTCTCTGTTATCAATTTTGTCGCATTTTTAATATTCAACAATTATATTTTCTTGCTCTTTTTCAATTAACCAGGCTGTTCAAGAAGGTATCATCTAAGCAAACAATAAAATCATTCGTCTTTTTTATACAATTAAAATAGAAAACATCCTTTTTTTCTAATTTATTATTATTATTAAAAAGGAAATAATCAGTTCTAGCAGCCATCTGATTAAATGAATATTAAGAGATAGAAAGAAAGAAAGAAACTATAAAGTCTAAAGATAAAAGGCATTGGTTTATTGATAAATTACTAAAGTAATGACCATAGTAACATTTTGATGTAATACAAGATATGCAATAGAATTATTTTTTAGTACAACTCGTAAATTATGGAAATAAGACTCACAAACCCCCTTGAGTCAGGTTTAAATAAGGAAAATCTGCATAATAACTGGATGCCTTTGCATCATCATCATCAGCAGCAGTGCCTTTTTTTTCTACAAAAAAAAAAAAAAATCAAAGAAGGTGTTCATGCATAATCCACTAAAATCTGACTCTAACCCCGCTGCAAAATTTAATTAATTCATTTTAATAAATATCAAAGGTAGAATCTCTCGCTCTCTCTTTCAAGAACCTCTTTCTTATCATCCTTGTAACAAGAACAAGTCAGGTTTGATTCATTGATGGAAGCCGTTGATTAATAATGTATAAAAAGGTGTGAATGACTTGTCTAGAATTACAATCGAAACAGGGTCGGGGAGGTCTAACCGGTGTTTTGAACTCAACAAGTTATTTCAGCAAACCTGTGCTCGACAAAAAAAAAGAGTCATTGTTTCAAACAAAATTAGAAGTCACTCTTCTGATTGGCCAATATTTTTCATAAGTGACGTAGTCCTATAGATTAAACTGGAAAAAAGCGCCAAGCCAAGCTTGGAAAGAAAAGAAAAGAGAAAGTGGAGAGACTGAAAAAATAAAAAACCTCATTTTTCTTCTTTTTCTTCTTTTTTTCTTCTTGATACTAAACAATAAACAAACAATATGAACTACACAACGACAACAGAATCGAATATATACAATTGTGGTTGGAAAGATTGCAGCAAAGTGTTTACTGACCCAGAACAGCTCTATAGCCATCTTACCAATGACCATGTTGGTAGAAAATCAACGGGCAATCTATGCTTAACTTGCCACTGGAAGAATTGCGAAGTATCTGTCGTTAAGAGAGACCATATTACAAGTCATCTAAGGGTTCATGTTCCTTTGAAACCCCACCACTGTAACGTAAGTTCAACTCTTTTTTTTTTTTTTTTTTTTTTTTTTTCCTATTTATTGTTGTACTAAAAAAAGAAAAAAAAAAAAACTAGTATTGCGATAAATCATTCAAGCGACCTCAAGACTTGAAGAAACATGAGAAAATCCATAGCGAAGATGCATCTAATGCACGTACCCGTATGTCTCACCCTTTGACGCCACCAAGACAGTATGATTCATCATCACTCTCACCCAACGCATCATCCATAAACCATCAACTAGGAGCACCCATTTCACCTCCCCATAGCACAACATACTCCGAAGGTAAATATTGATTATAAATAGATATTAATATATATATTTATTATTAATACAAATATAGATGGTTGGATGCATTCTAGCAGTAACATATCACCTGTTACTGAATCTTATGGTAGTTTTCAAAGTACAGTAGATTCTCCTTCTTTAAAGCAGGAGCCCTTCTCGCCTTATTCGCAGCAAAACGACCTGCGCTTTAACAATAATATGGGCTACAACACAGGTGCACCCGATGAACTTATTCAAAGCCTCATGTTTGCAGATGATTCCCAAATGAAGACTGATTACGACACAGGTATATTTATATATTTATGTATTTATATAGTAAATACTAAACTTGCTACTATATAGAAATGGTGGATAATCTAGACATGTTGCAGAATCTTGTAGATAGCGGCTCTATTAATCCAAACTCCCTACAAATTAACAATGAAGAACAACTTAATAAATTCAATCTTTGGTTAGCTCAATTAACCGAGAATATGGAGATGGGCACAGCTGCTTATCCTGATCAGCAGCAACAGCAACAGCAACAGCAGCAACAACAACAACCTAATTATACTGATATGCTATTACAATTCAATAGTACAGCACCAAATATTCCTATAAACAATGATAATAACAATGGTCTCTATCCAAATGCACTTGAACAACAGCAACAACAGCATCAAGACATGTATGTACGCTCCTTACCCATGATGCAGCCAAGCGCAGCAGATTACACTATGGATCAAAATAAGCAATTCTATGGTGGTCAATTCAGCGATAATAACAATAACACCAATTATGAATACCCCAATGCCGATGCACTCTTTCAGCAACAAGCAGCCATTACTGGACTCAAATATCATTATACTCATTTACCTGCTGTTGCATCTACCAATGATATGTTTGTTCCTGATCTTCGTACTGCTATGAACTTTGGTAATTCCAAGGATAGTGTTAAATACAAGGTACCTGATAATGATGAGAAGCAGCAGGATGCTCCCGAGGCTTTTAAGCCTACAAAGGAGGCTGCTGTTACTCATCAGACAAAGAAGAATGTGACTACCATGATGAATGTCTTTAATAGTACAGGAGAGACAAAGGCTGCTACTACTCCCAAGCAGACCACTACCATTAAACCCACAAGTACCAAGAAGGCATCAGCAGTGAGTAAAGATGTTCTTGATTTATTGGTGAGTGATTTATCCGATTTATCTATTGAGAAGAAGAAGAAAGAGAAGGAGGAATCACTTTATCCTACTCAACAGACTGAAAGACACCAAAAGTTATTAAAACAACTTGGTCAATGGGTCAATCAAGGTTATTCGCAAGAAAAGAAATCTCCACTTCGAAATGGGGCTATTGTTCAAGTTCAGTAAACAAAACATAATCAAATCATCTTTTTTTTTTTCTTTCTTTTGTAAATTTAAACCTTCATGTGCTTCTTTATTTTTAAACCATGTCATCTCTCTCTTTTTTCTTTCTTTTCTTTTGAAAAGTAAATAATAAAAAGTGAAATCAAATCAATTATAATAAAATAATATTTATATACATAAAAATGGCAAAATATCATTTGAATGTCATTATACATTTTATGCGTTTTAATATCTGGGTCCCATATTACCGCGTCCTCTAAAACCGCCACGAACACCTCTTCCTCTAGCTATTTTTTGAGAAAATGGTCAGTTTTTTTTTTTCTTTCTTTAAAAATAATAATAAATCTTTACCTTGAGCACGAGCAACGGTAGCTCTTCCTCTACCCAAACCAATACCTCTTCCCTTTAATGCACCAGGTCCAACGCCCTTGAACATGGGAGCATTCTTCAACATGTCGGGTACAATGAAAAATCGAACATGAGAACCTCGAATATAGACCTGATCCAATTGTGATACTCTTCCATCGCGTGCAGTTACTGTAATGTCTTTTAATTGAATGTTCATATTATCCTCAGCTAAATAAATAGATAAAACACAGATGGACGCGCAATTAGTATTAATCCAGCCTCTTTTATTATTAATATTATTATTATTACCTTCTAATAACTTTCCACGGTAAAGCTGTCCTGTTTTTAATTCTAAAGAGATGATGTGACCTTGTGCCTCATGAAGAAGTTTAATAGGAACGCCAATAGTCATTTTTGCTTTATTTTATTGTTGTGGTTGTATAAAGAGAGAGAGAAAAAACAAAAACAAAACAAAATGGCCCAACTATTTTTTTATTTATTTATATAGTCTAGTGACTGCTCTGAGGGCCAAGCTGAATCTCAAAAAGCCACTTCTTAGCACTTGGATGGAGAGAGTGGATTGTTTATTTTTTACATTCTAATAAAGAAAAAAGAGAACATTGGATGTTGTATATGAAATAAGGTTCAATAAGACTATGCTCGTTTGCCTTGTAATATAAACTAGAGAGAGAGAGAGAGAGAGAGAGAGAGAGAGAGAGAGAGAGAGAGAGAGAGAAAAGAGACTAAGAGGGATGGAGATACTATTTCAAGACAAGATAGAACAACGTATACTTGTGAATATATTCAAAGCTATTTATCCTAGAGAGAAGCATGGGCATGTTATTGGTTGTTTATGTAGTCGACTTGTTTATTCAAGTCATTCATATTGAAAACGATAATGCTGTACCAAAGAGACGCATTGTTACACATTGTTTTCATGAAAAAGGAAAAAAGCTACGCATTTCCAGAAGAATATATAATTCTATCCTCCTGAATTTATAGTCCTTCAATAACATGTAATGGATAGTATATATCATGTGTTCATTGACTCATTAAAGAGACCTTATTGCTTTCAAAAGTCAATATTTTTATTATTTAAATAAAATAGACTTTACTTCTACATGGCTTACATTTATATATATATATATATAATGGTTAAATAAAAAAACACGCTATACTTTAAACAGACATAACCACTCTAAAAGTCCTTACTCTGGTTATAAAGCTACGTTTGGTGCCCTTCAAAGGGAAAATGTAATTTAAACGCAGTCATACATTTTATGCTACCTTCATCGTCTTCATTTATATATCATTCTCAGCATATTGAATGGATCATGTCTATTACGTTAGTTAAAGAATAAAAATAATAGTATTGCGTTTTATATTAGAGCATTCTCGTTTCTCTTCGTAATCATGCTTCACAAGTGGCTGAGAAAGAACACTGTGACTGCTACCCTTCTCCAATCTCACCTATCAAAAAAAAAAAAGACCAGACAAAACTTTCTTCTTCTCGAGTGGATAAAAAGGAGAGGGAAAGCAACAAATACATATAGAAAAATGAGCAACCTCTTAAAGTTCGAAGGATATAAATACTTTAGACATAGACTTATATTAGCAACACTTAGTGGAAAACCCGTTCGTATTGAAAAGATCAGATCAGACGATGAAAATCCCGGTTTAAGAGGTAAATGTAGATCTTTTTTTTTTTTTGAGTGAATCTCTAAACGATTCGCATTCTAGATTTCGAAGTGAAATTTCTCAACCTATTGGAAAAAGTCACCAATGGCTCAGTAGTTGAAATCAGTTATACTGGTACCTCTATTCTGTATAGACCCGGTGCTATTGAAGGAGGACGTATTCAACATGATTGTGGTATCGATAGAAGTATCAGTTATTATTTAGAGCCCATGATTGCACTTGCTCCATTTTCAAAAAAGCCTTTTGTATTGACCATGGAGGGTATCACAACAGACCATATCGATCCTTCTGTAAGTATGATTATTGTTTCTGGAAAGAAAAAGGGATGCTCAACAAGTATCTCTATAGGTTGATGTTATTCGTACAGTATTATTACCACAATTAAGAAGATTTGGTGTGGATCAAAATTTGGAATTAAAGGTATATATACATGAGGCGTAGATATGAGACAGCAAATGTTAACAAGAAAGGGACATATCTCTGTATATAGATTACTAAAAGAGGTGCTGCTCCTTTGGGTGGCGGAGAGGTTATATTTTCGTGTATGCCAGTACGCCAGTTAAAACCAATTCAGTTTACAGAAGAGGGACGTATAAAACGTATTCGTGGTATTGCCTACTGTACACGTGTATCACCCCAAACTGCCAATCGTTTAGTGGAATCGGCAAGATCATTATTAAATAGATACATTCCAGATATTTATATTTATACAGATGTTTATAAAGGAGCAGAGAGTGGAAAGTAAGTTAGTGAAATACATTGAAACGAGAAAGATACTGACGAAAAGGAACGTGTAGATCACCAGGTTTTGCATTATCATTGGTGGCAGAATCCAATACAGACGTATTACTATCTGCAGAAAAGGCAGCAGAAGCTGGTCAAACGCCTGAGGATGTAGGTGTATTGGCCTCTAAATTACTTTTAAATGAGATTCGTAAGGGTGGATGTATAGATTCAACAAGTCAATGGTTAAACTTGTTATTGATGGTATTGGCACCCGAAGACGTTGGTAAAATTAGAATTGGTGAACTCTCTGCATTTACGTAAGTACTATTATTATAAGGGCTATTATCCAAATATTTATCTGTGATTATGGAATAGAATTCAATTTTTACGCGATCTCAAAGCATTCTTTGGTGTTTCCTTCAAGGTTCAACCCGATGCTTCAAATGATACTATTCTTATGACTTGTGTTGGTGTTGGATACGTTAATCATAACAAGAAAACTACTTAGAATTAAAAAAAAAAACGCCTTACCTCTCTCTCTCTTCATCATTTTATTTCATTTTGTATTTCACTATTTTCTAAAAATAAAAAGTATTAATATAAAGTTTCGCTCCTTTTGGTGTGTAAAGCAATCATGCTCATGTCTCAAACGTAATATGGAATACAAAACCATTTCCCTTTTTGTGTGTGTATTAGGAGAAGATCTATGTAGAAAGCTAAAAATAAACATGGATTATATTTACAAGAAATGATTCAACTCAAAGATGATCATATATTGAACTAATAAACTTCATTCCTGTCTTTAAGCAAGAAGAGAATGCTAAAAGTAACTCTTTTTGTACTACAAAATTAAAGTTTTGAGAAAGAATTTCATCGTGCGATTAGCAACAACAACAACAACAACAAAAAAAAAAAAATAGAAAAAAGAGAGAACTTTATTTTCAGGCAACTCTACGTCTTTTTTCTCCCAAAAAAAGTTTATATCACACATGTCTCAATCTAACATTCCAACTTTAAAACTATTATTGATTGGAAACTCTAATGTGGGGAAAAGCTCATTACTTTTAAGATTTACTGACGATACCTTTTTACCTCAAGAAGAGGTGTCTGCTACTATTGGTAACAAGCGACTTTTGAGAATAAATAAAAGGTGATTAACAAAAGTGTAAAATCCAGGTGTTGATTTCAAAGTAAGCATGATGCAATTAGATGGACAGACTTATAAACTTACAATTTGGGCAAGTTCGAAATTTATATTTGTTATTTTTAAGTTGGTTATTAATAGTTTTTATATGTATTTCTAGGATACAGCTGGACAAGAAAGATTTAGAACCTTAACATCGTCATACTACCGAGGTGCGCAAGGTGTCATTCTTGGTAAGTAATGTAAAACAGGTAATAATAATAAAACGATTTTATATAAACAATAAAATACTAGTTTACGATGTTAGTAGTCGTGAGACATTTGATGCATTACAAACTTGGTGGAACGAAGTAAACACTTACTGCTCCAGCCCAGATGTTGTCAAGATGATTGTAGGAAATAAAGTCGACAAGGTAACACAAAGAAGAGGAAAAAACTTTAATATGAACCCTTTTTTTTTAATTTAATAATAAAAAGGCATCCTCACGCGTTGTAAGTTATGATGAAGGTGCTACACTCGCAAGAAAACTACAATCCATGTTTGTAGAATGTAGCGCAAAGACAAAAATAGGCGTAGAAGAAGCATTCGAAGAATTAGTAACAAAAGTAAGTCATTTCTATTTTTGTTCTTCTTCGCTGTCTATATTTAATAAAAATATCACTTTAGATCGTCCAAACACCTAGTCTTTGGCAGACAGCACCCGGATCACCTGCAGTTCATGTCACTTCTCCTTTATCTGATGAACAATATTCAAGTTCATGCAGCTGTTAGCACAAACAAGAGTTTCTTTTTTTCTATTCATTCATTTTTAAATTGCATACATTCTCTTTTTCTTAATTGAGAAATAATAAAGATCAATTTTCTTATTTTACTATATGATAAGGGTGAATTTCTCGGAAATCCATAATATATTACGAAATCCCGCCTTTCATGTCATTTTACTGTGGCTATTTCACTCCCTGAAATCAAAACTCCTCTTTATGTGTCACATTTTAATCAAGTAAAACGGAACTTGGATTTAATATAGGATAGTTGAATGGGATTTCTATCTCTAAAAAAAAAAAAGATATTTGAAAGGTCAAAGGAAGAAATTATTGTAGAATAACATGGTGTTTTATATTAAACATAGTTTTGAATTGATATAATCAGATTCTATTCGGACAATTAATTAAGTAAGAAAACATATCAGATTCAAAAAAAAAACAAAAAAAAATGATGCATTGATTGCTTTTTAGATAAAAAGAAACATAGACTTTCTCCTCCTCCCTCCCTCCCCCCCCCCCAATGTTTCATTTTATTTACATCAAAGAGATAATCTAAAGGGAAAGAGAGATCATTTCTACAGAAAAAAAAACCTTGCTTCTTATTTTGATCTTCAAGATCTAATTGAAGTTTAAAAAATTGCTTCCGTAAATAAAGTTGACGAGCATGGATTGAATGATATTATCTAGTTATTTATTCTTATTGTTCATTAGAACTAATCCTTTTTTTTATCTTTTATTTCTTTTAACTTCCAATTGTTCTTTTTTTGGAGTTCAAAGAGAGTAGTTGCATCTGATCGTGTAACAGTTTCTTTTTCATTTAGTTAATTTTTTTTTATTTACTTAATAAAATGAAAGGGTATTTTACAATTGTAAAATTTCATGCTAGAAAATCATTTAAACTAAAAGAATGATTGCAGATTGATAACTTTTTTTTTTTTTTTTTTTTCCTAATCAGCGAACCACGGCAAGAATTATAGAGCTTTGTTTTACACTTGAGTCTCCGGTGTAAAAATAAATAACAGTTACAAAATATCTGATCATCAGATAAATCCAAAGTCAATGCGAATCATATTTTATATTATTACCGGCCGTGGTTTTAAAACAAGACAGATTTTGTATAAATACCACAGTACAGGATCACTGATTTCTCATCCATCACACTTTTTTTTTTTTTTTTTAATATACTTTTGTATTCCACTATTTTTCATAAACAACTTAATTATTAATACTAATGGGAAAACCTAAAACTCCAGAAGAAACCACCGCTGGTGTCAAGAAGATCGAACTTTACAAGAAAGTTTGGACTAAGCGTGATAAGATCATTATGTTTGTCGGGTAACATAGACACACACGCACTTCTGCTATAACAAAAAAAAGATACTAATATATATGAACTCTTTTTTTTTTTTTTCCAGTCTTTATCTCCTTGGTTGGGCCATTAATTGGGAGGGTAATTTGAGTTTTTATCTCGTTTTTCCTGTTACCAACACCTTTGGAACCAATAACTTACAAAGTTTGATGCCAACCGTTTTATATATCCTTCAATCCGTTCTCTTGCCAACTTACTCCAAACTCTCTGATATGTTGGGTAGAGTGGAGTGTTATACCATTTCTTTGACTTTCTATATTATTGCTGAAATCGTCATGGCTACTGCTCAAAACTACTATACTATTGTGGTACGTAGCTTTTTTTTTTTTTTTTTTTAGGAAAATGGCAATTATAAGAAAATAATATATTAAAAAAAAAATGTAGGGTGGTCAAGTTATTTATGCATTTGGTTACGCTGGTTGTTTGATTTTAGGACCCATCGTTATTGGTGGTATGTAAAATAAATATATGTATCATACATTCACTAATATATATAAATATAGATATGACTGATGTCTTGAACCGTGGCCTCTTCCAAGCTCTTTACGCCGCTCCCTCTCTTATCAACGTCTTTGTTACCCCTTTGGTCGGTGCTGCTCTTGCCGACAATGGTAATTGGCGTTGGGGTTATGGTCAAATTCCCATTCTTCTCGTTGTGACCTCTGCACCTCTTCTCTGTGGTCTCTGGCATGTCCAGAACAAAGCCAAGAAGGCAGGTCTTATCAAAAAGTTTGATGAAGAACACAAGAAAGACCAACCTGATATGACCATCGGTGAACGTATCATTTGGGTAGCTCGCGAAATTGATATTGTGGGCTGTCTCCTCTTTGTTGGTTTCCTTACCCTTATCTTGCTTCCTCTTGTTCTTGCATTGACTGCTTGGGGTGGATGGGGTAGTCCCATCACCATCGGTACTCTCTGTGGTGGTATTGTATGCGGTATCTTGTTCTGTGTCTGGGAATGGAAGTATGCTACCAAACCTGTTATTCCTCTTGGTAAGTGGGAGGATAAAACCCCTATTTACGGTGTCTTGGCCTTGTCTACTGTCACCATCATCTCTGCCACCAACTGGCAATTTTTCAATACCTATCTCGTCATCTCTCGCAAGATCTCTGTCACAAAGGCCATGTACCTCGGTCGTGGTTATAACGTTGCCTATGTTGTATTCCAGCTCTTTTCTGGTTATCTCATGAAGCGTACTCGCAAGTGGAGACCTCTTGTCTGGGCTGGTGTCTCCTTGTTGATTCTTGGTGTTGGTCTCATGATTCCTGCTCGTCTCCCTAGTTCTTCTGATGCTTTTATCATTATTTCCGAGATGATTGCTGGTATGGGTTCCGGTATGTTGGACATTCCTATCATGGTAGCTATCCAGAGTTCTGTCCCTCACAACGGTAAGTGTTACATGAGCTTAATTTTAACATTAAGGTTATTTATATATATATATATATATATATTTAAAAAAAAAAAAAAAACTTAGATCTTGCTATTGTCACTGCTATGATGCAAGTTGGTGGCTCCATTGCTGCTAGTATTGGTTCCACTATGGCTGGTGCTATCTGGAACTCTATGCTCCCTGGTCAGCTTGCTCAGCATGTTCCTGGAGAATATGATTATGCTGCCATCGTTGGTTCTACCATTGTTGCCACTTCTCTTCCTGACGATCAATATGCTGGTGTTGTTCATGCTTATGGTTATGTCCAAAAGATCTTGTCCATCATCGCCATCGGTATTGCTGGTCTTACCCTCTTGTTCACCCTTCCCATGAAGAGCTTTGGTCTTGAAAATCGTGATGATGAAAATAAATCCGTATCTGAGTGCGATGAACTTGAAAAAGGTAAAATAATATATACATTGGTGGTGAATTCGAAATAGAAGACTAATCATTTATTTTTAAATAATAATAGATTCTATGGACAAAGATTACGTTGCCGAAGAAAAGGAAAACGTTCCTGAGGTTAATTACCCTGAAGGAAATCATCCTGAAGCTGATCATCGTGTATAAATGTGCATTACCAACTAGAACAAAAGATAACCACATTGACTTTTTGGATAAATTTCCTTTCGTCCTCCCCCTCTTCCCCTCTTTTTATGTTTATACTTATTAATTATAACTACTCTTTGTCTTTTTTTTTTTTCAATCTCTTCTGTTTCATTAGTTTTTTTTTATCTTTTATATTCCATTTTTTTTTCTTTTTCTTAAAAAAATTAGTATTATTTTATATTTCTCTTTAATATCTTCAAAGCAAAATAAAGATTATCATTTTTAATCATTTCAACAAAATAAACAGGTTTTTTTTTCTATTACTTTTCCCCTTGAAAATAATAATAATAATAATAATAATAATAATAATAATAATAAACTTGCATAAAATATTCTGTCTCTCTCCAGTATAAAAAAAATATAATAGACTATATAGAACTCGGGTCCTTTCGTGTAACAATGTGTTAAACCAAACTTTCTTTTTAATGTCAAAATATTCGTATATACAAATCATCCTCTCCTTGAAAAAGACACACGGAACTCTACTCCGAGATGCATACAATGTAGAGTATTTTATTTGTTTGTTTATTCTTAACATAAAAACTTTAAAACTGGCTTTCTATATGTATATGAAGACAGTTAAGTTTATATTTTTAGCATTTTGTTTTGCGGTTGCATAATTGGATATACTTGCTTTTTCTTTTATTTGTTACCAATTACTCTTTTTTTTTCTGTATACCCTTTTTTTTTGAATTATACATTTCAATCAACGTAAAAGGAAACGCCACATAGAAATGATCCAAGTTTCCGCTGATCGGCAGAGTCTGAGAAACAAAAAAAAAAAAAAAAAACAATAACAAAAAAAAATGATCAATACAATAGATCTAATGATAATGAAATTAGTTTAGTAGAAGTGATGAACCAAGATTTTTTTTTTTTCTGGGAAAAACAAAAAAATAAAAGAAAAAAAAAAAAAGGAAGAAGAAATGCATTGCTTTTCATTATACAAGAGTCATTTATAAAAATAAAACTAAGGGGTGGAAACAGGTAAAGAGGGGAATTAACTTGTAGAATAAGTATAATACGTGGGTGACAAGCGATTTCAAAACAAATAAGATATTTGACAGTGATTTGTTAGTCTTATTAGGTTAACCCGCTACAGAAAAAAATAAAACTGAACACCGAGATGGGAATTTCTCCTTAATCTTTCTTTATTTTCTTTCAATCTTTCTCTCATTCTCTTTTTCATTCTTCTTTATTCTATTCCTTTTTTTTTGTGTTTAACTTTTCTTGTTTTGCTTTCTTGTTTTGTTTTACTTTATTTTTTTTTTACTGTGAATACTTAATTTATATAAATATATATATAAAAAATGCCATTGACAAAGACATTCCATGGATTTATAGAAAATGCCACCGATACTTTGCTGATTATAGAAGCTTGCCGAACAGGTATCTTGCCAACAGTAAATAGGAGATTGATTGAACGTGAACGTAGTTCTATAAAGTCGGGTACCATTATCGTATTTGACGAAAATGAGTCGGGTAAATATCAAAAAGAAAGAAAATGCCTGATAAATGTCATACATCAAACCGTGCATATTCATTTTTTATTATTATTGATATTTATAGGCATTAAAAGATGGACAGATGGGTTTTTATGGAGTCCATCGCGTATACTTGGAGATTTCCTAGTCTACCGTGAGCTTGAAAATAAAGACAATAGACGACAAGACATTCGTACATTAACATCTTATCACGATAACATCAATATGGAAGGAGAAAATTCAGACAATTTGGAACTTCAACAAGAGCGTGCTCTTGTGGGATCACTGACAACATCCAATACATCCTACAACTTCAAAAAAGGTGGACTGATTAAAAAGACAATCCGTGTTCTTGTCAATGGAAATTATCTACACATCATCAATTATTACAATAAAAATGATGTGTTGAGTCATCTTCTCCCAGTCCCTTCAAAAAGTCAGCAACTTTCTTGTTTGACGATTTCGAGCGACTTGATCCCTCATTTGAACGGATGTAACACAAACACCTACGGAATCCGTAAGTTTTTGTTTATTTATACAATTTAGTTAGGAGCACACACTCATACTCACTTATCTCTTTTTTTTTTTACCCTTTTTCCCTGTTCTATATTTACATATCCCCTTTTTTAACTAAAAAAAAAAAAAACCAGGACAAAAAATTCGAGGCGGTGGTGGTAGAATCGCCGGTAATGTTAAAAATGAATACCGACCTTACCCCTCCCCGAACGACTTGATACGACCCTCTTCTCGTCTTCAATATCCCCCTTATACAACCGAAGAATCGCCTTATAATATAATATACAGCAACAACCAAAAACCGTCTATTCTCAATCCTAGTCCACCTACCTCTACACATGCCTCTCCTTCTCAACCCATGCACTCTGAATCTTATTATTCCAGAATGACACCCTTTACCGAACTGCCACATCCAAACCAAGAAAAACCACATGGTTTATTTCAGGCAAAATACATGAAAAGTGACACACAGGATCCTATTTCTCCATCGCCTACACCTTCGCCTCCTATTGTGTGCCAAGGTAAATTGGTAGAGCCTTATCGGCATGAGCCCACTCCAGATCCTTATTATCAACGGAGAGCGATGGGTTATTACTCGTAATAATAATAAAAAAGTTTTTTTTTTTTTAAAATCAAATTGCTATGGATGCAAAGCACGTCATATCTCTATTTCTTTGTCCTAAATTTAGATCGACTTTGCATATTCTATTTTCTTTTCTTTTTTTTTTTATATATGTACAAAAAAAAAGCTTTTGTTTGCATATAGCTTTTACAAAATATATATATGCATATATCTTAAAATTATAAATGTAACACTAGTATTCTCAACACAGAAAAAAGTAGCTGTATGTATCGAAAAGAAAGGGCTATAGAAACCTCTAAAAAACGTCTAAATCATAAAGTAAAAATCTCTATCAATCTCTATTACTTGAAAATGTTTCTTTTAGTAATGCTACTATACATTTGATTCAGAAAAAAACAAACTAAAAACTACTATCAGTGTGCTATTGTCTGTTTGTTTTTGTATTAAGAAGATTCTCCCATCTATCTAAAACAAGTCTTGTTTATTTTTGTTTTCTCTGAATAAATGATTCTAAAATTCTTTCTTTCATTTTTCGGTTATTCTGAAAAGAAGAGCTTTGAGGTATGGGTTGATAATCATCGGTTTTTCTAAAGTTTTGTACTCCATATTGGTAATCTATGAATTACACAAGATTTTATGGATAAAAATAATCATAAATATATTAAAAAAGAACAAATAGAATTCAAAACCTTCTCCCTCCTCCTCTAAAAAAATAACGATGTACAATGATACAGCCTCAACTCTAAGGACAAACCTCCAACTGTTGGGAAAAATACTTAGTTTCAGCTCTCTCAGTGTTCATAATTCTTTGTTTTTAAAGATCAGATCCAGGTGGTTCATATATATACTAGCAACAAAGGAATCACCAGGTTATCATGGTTGAGACTCTTTCTCTCTCTCCAGTTTGACCCAAGCGTTACCTAAAGATACCGTTCCTATCTAATGGAGGATTGCTGTAGTACTCCAAACACCTTATCAGATATTGTTTTTACATGATCATCCTCAAACTCGTAATCTGTCTCAAAGTAAGTATTAGAATAAGAACAGTGATCATCATAACCAAGCTTTTTGTCCGATTAAAAACATGTCAAATGCTTGGTCAACAGTATTTTACAGAGGATCTCTGACTATTGCACGCTTTGTTTTCGTCTATGCTTGATTTGAGTCGATATATATATATGGGAGGAAAGAGTTTGCATTGATTAAAAACAAATATCAAGGCAAGAGTAAGATCGACCAACATATACCTGATTTACTAAGAGATCAAAAATGGTAAGGCGATGAGGGTTAAGTACATACTTGGAAAGTAAAAAAGAGTAATACAAGATCACAAACCTATCTGTGAAAGCTCCAAGCTAACCTAAATGACTGCGAATCTGATGTTTTACAATATCTATGTTCAACCATCTCAAACCCTCTAAATGCTAAATTTTTATTATATAGGATGAAGCTAAGTGCGAGGCTCGGGTCAATCTGATGCGAGTAAAAAGTGGTACTTTTTTTCTCTAGACAGCGTCTATATATGAAGTGCATATGATATTTATTAGCTTACATTTTATAACACTCGGTAATAACATAAAGTACATAAAAACTGCAAAATGATATTATGTCTTTATTTTTTTTTTATTATTTTATTTTAACTTTGCAAATTTTGAAAAAAAAGGGAATTGTATCAAAAAAGAAAAAAAAATAATAATAGAATTATAAAGTTTTTATATAAATAATATAATATATATATTCACTTTTTTTTTTCTTTACTTTGATTCTTCAACAGGCTCAGGCTTGGATTCGTCAGCCTTATCAGTTTCTATTTTTTTTTTTAAAAAAAAAAACAAAAAAAAAGTAAGAAAACGCTTTCAATAAAACACTCTAAATTTCCATTAGCTTACCTTCTTGCAAATCAGAGGTCCACAAGGTGAGGTTATCTCTGAGTAACTGCATGATGAGAGTAGAGTCCTTGTAGGATTCTTCAGAGAGAGTATCCAACTCAGCAATGGCATCATCAAAAGCCTGCTTGGCAAGGTGGCAAGCACGATCGGGGGAGTTGAGGATTTCATAATAGAAGACGGAGAAGTTCAAGGCAAGACCCAAGCGGATGGGGTGAGTAGGGGCCAACTCGGTTTGGGCAATGTCTGTAGCGGTCTTGTAGGCTTCGTGGGCCTGGGTGGCAGATTCCTTGCGAGATTCGCTGGTAAGGAACTCGGCGAGATAACGGTGATAATCACCCATCCTGAATAATAATAAATAGCATGTAAATATGTATTATAGATATATAACCTTTTTTTTCTTCCCCTTTTTCTTTTCCCTTTATATAAAACAAATAGAAATAATACTTACATCTTGTAGTAGAAGACCTTGGACTCACCACCTTGAGCACTGGGGATCAAGTTATCGTTCAAGACAGCCAAGATATCCTTGCAAACATCTTGGAGTTCAGTCTCAATCTTTTGGCGGTAGGTCTTGATCTTCTCGACCTGAGAGGAGTTACCCTTGCTCTCTTCCTTTTGTTCAATGGAAGAGACGATTCTCCAAGAAGCACGACGAGCACCAATGACGTTCTTGTAGGCAACAGACAAGAGGTTACGTTCTTCAACAGTCAATTCAACACCCATCTGAATATCAAAAAAAGTCAGTTAGTCAATCGGGGTTATCAAGAGAAAAAAATCACGTTCACTCCCAGAAATTCTCATTTTATTATTTTTTTTATATTTCTTTTTGTTATCACTATCACTATCATAATAATAATACTAATAATAATGATGATGAAGATTTACCTTTGCGACCTCCTTGGTGAAAGAGACCATTTCTAATGAAAAAGAAAGAGAAAATTGAGTTAGTCAACATGCAACAGTATAAGAAATAGAATATAAGAGATAGTATTAATAATAAAAGATAAAATGGTTACCATCGTAACGTTCAGCCTGCTCAGCGAGCTTAGCCATATAGACATTGTTTTCACGTTCCTATTAACAACAAAATAATATAGTTTAATAAAGTGAAATACAATATTTTGTGTGTTTTATTCTTTTTTTTTTTTCATCTTGCTATTGTTTTTTCTTTAACAACGCGTAAACCGAGATGATGATGAACTTACAGTGGACATCTGTTATGCTTTATAAGAAAGAAAGGGAAAAAAAGGTGTTTTTTTAAAAAAAAGTAAAAAGTGGGTTTTTTTAACAAAAGAGAAGAAAAAAGTTGTCAAATAAGAAAAAGAAGAGGGAAAATAAAAAGAGAGAAAGAGAAAAATAAAAAATAAACTGGCCCAAAAAAAAAATTGACGTCGTCCAAAAACAGTAATAAAATCGGTGACTGAACTAAAATAAAATACAAAAAAAACTAGTTTTGTTAGGACAGTCACTTTTTTATACAATAACTTTTTGTTTTATTATTATTTTACATTTTATTAATACAAAGCTAGAGGCTTTTTTATGCATTTGATCGTTTTGTCTTTTTGATTCTTTTTTTTTTCTCCTTGACTCTATTTTAGAATCCAACTAAATAAAAAAGTGTGCTACTAAAACGTACAGTGATTTTCGTACTACCAAAGTGGGGGTTACTTTATAAAAATAAAGTGTAAAACATTTATTTATTTATTAATAAATACATACAATATATATCATACAACATATACACACTTGTAGATAGCATTATCTCATTATCATACCATCTTTATTATACTATGCTTAGATGTCTATGCATATCAAGGCTAAAAGTATGTTAAAAATACGAGAATAAAAAGTGCATGTCCCTGAATGTGTTACGCTAAACCTTAGGTTCTGTTTTTGGCTCAAATTCATGAATTTGATTGGTTATTGATATGAAATCACTGGAACGGGTAATGGAACGCTTAGAGTAACAAACCAAAATACCTTAATTTTGCAATCACTCCCCCACTATTTTTATTTTGTTCATTTATTTACTTTTGTGAACAAACATGCTTTTTTAACCTTACCTTTTATACTCATAATAATAAAAGGCTATGTTTGTAAATAAAAAGGCATAATTATGAAAAAGAAGTAAAAAAAAAGGTCTAATAAATAATACCTTAAACCTTGTTTTTCATAAACAAAGAACGATAAGCATGCAATGTATACCTTTTTTTATGCAGTTGCAGTTCAGATTTCCACACAATAAAAAAAAGAGTATTACAAAATGGCCTGATTTGTGGACTTGTTTCATCATTGCTATTGTTGTATCATTATAAAAGATATAAAAAAAAAATAAAAAAGATAATAATAAATGGTCATGACACCCTCTTTCTACTTATCTCCCCCCTTTTTCAATACGTTCTATTTACTTGTTTTAGAATAAAAAAAAAAAACAAGTTCATATTATGCAAAACCCAAGTCATGCTTTAACCTTCTTTTTACTCACCCTTTCCTTTTTCTCAGTTTGATCTTACTGTTCATGCAAAGGATAAAAAATATGCCATTCATCAATAATATTAAATTAAAAAAAGCCCATTGTGACAGCAATGTGTGACAAAACCACTTCCTCTGAATAGATCAAGGAATCGATATGCTTACTTTCACCCTTGCTGTATATTTTAAAATTACAAAACTAGCATAATAGCTTGCATGAATTGATATTTACTAAAAAGAGAATTTACTCTTACCTCTCCTTTGACTTGTAATTGTTTTTCAAGAGTAAATCAACGATAACCCCTTCCCAAATTAAACTAACAACACAGATTACAAGAGAGGAAAAAGGCATAATCATTGTTCTTCTATTGCTCTTTTCGGACCAACCAGAAAATAAAAGTTTCACATCGCTTCTAGTCTTGAATGTTTCAATTACAACTATTGTTCTGTCAATATATTATTGGCATGGACCTTTCAGGAGAAAGCCATTTCTTTCGCAAAAGTAAAAGACAATAAAATATTTATTCTTCTGAAAACTTGAAAAATGGCAATTTGCTGTTACTGAATATGGTTGCTATGGGGTATAGTTATTTTTACAATATAAATTCATGGAATGTAAAATGTTTTAACGTTATATCAGCAACAATAATAAGAATAAAAATACAAAAGAGGGTGTTAAGTATAATAATTACAATGAATTCAAAAATGGGGAACATTAAATACACGCAAAGTCATATTGACAATCGCAAAAGTACCTTCGCCTAGAACAAACCCACTTGCAATAACAATAATAAAAACCTTTCCGACCAAGCGGTACGGTTCTATTTGTTTTCGCACAAGTGACTTTGGATCCGTTGTCCAACCACAAAATTCATTCCAGTAATAACATGCAACACCACCAATAACGCGAGCAATGGTAAAACTAGGTGGGTTATACATACCAATGGCAAAGGCAATACCTTGTGGGATCCATTTTACCCGTTCTTTTTTAGGGTTCATTTCCTTCAGAACCACAAGAACTGCAAACAAAATCCCAAAACCAATAATGAATTCAGTAACGTGGGGCGGGAGTGGGTGGCCATTCACAAGTCTTGACATATCAAGCCAAATTTGTGCTGTAGGTACAGGAAATCTATAATATTATATATAGAATTGTTTGTCATTGTCAGTTATTCTCTCTCTTTATATATATATATATATATACAAAACAATATGATGAGACGTACTCTGGTCCTGGAATTGAATAAATGGTACGATAAAGAAGATAAGCACCAGTTGCAATAAACACGCTGGCAAGTGACCCGATGATCTGACCATAAAACTGGGCCTTTGGAGATGCATGTAAAAGATGACCCGTTTTGAGATCCTGCATCAAATCACCTGCCTGTTGTGCCCCAGCCTCAGAAATTCCTCCTGCAATTAAATTAGCTAGCATGCTACCGGGAAAAGCAGCTCCAAAGAATACCTGACTTATTTTTCCAATACCACTCACGGGATTCAAATCCGTCTCACCAAGAGATCTTACCCCAAGAAGACTAAGAAACATGGCCACAAGAATCGCTAGCAGTGCCATTGATGTTGGTAGAACGTCAGATCCGAAAACAACATGAATGAATGAAATACATACAATGGTGGATATTAGTATACCAAATAGAGCAATCGATAAAGAAACCTGTTGTTTTTTTGGTGCGTCGTGTTCTTCTTCTTCTTCTTCTTCTTCGTTAAATTGTGGATTTTGTCTCTTTTTTATAATAGCTTTGATTAAAGTAACTACGAGAGAGACAATTGACTCTGATATCATCACTCCCAAAGATACCCATAAAATCCAGCCTTTGGAGCCTGTTTTCCAATCATGAATGGGACCTGGTGCCCAGCCTGTAAAATAAGCAAGTGGTGATAATATGCCCCAGCCAGTTACACAACCTGCCAGCATGGAAAGTGTAGTTGGTAAACCCTAAATATTTTGTATTTTATACATATTACAAAACCATTTAACATATCTTTTTTTCTCATGACTTTACCATAATAATGCCTTGTCCAATGTAACTAAAGCTTGGTGAAAAGTACCACTCCCACGCACAAAAATCTATCCAATTGAAAGTAATCCAATTAAAAACAGGTAGCATATTAATCTTGGGGAAAAAGTAGCTAGTCAGCGTATACATCGACGAAATGGTAAAGGAAGCGATGAGTCCCCTTAATTTTAATATCCAAGCATAATCAAATGTAATCCTATGATGATTGATAGATTGATAGTCTTGATGAAGGTGATCTGTCAAGATGGACGAGGCAGTAGGATCAGGAATCTGATGCAGTAAACTGATCATTTGTGCGGTCGCTGTCCCTGACGGAAACTTTAATTTCTCTCGAATAATGGTCTGCTTCCTTAGAGGAATGGCAGCAAATACACCAAAGAAACCAACGCCTAGTGACCACAGAATTAATTGCCGACCGTTTAAAATAACCGCTCCTTGTCCAGGATTGTCATCTTTTGTCATTAGTTCCATCGCAGGAATAACACCAACAAACCCTGTTATTTATTTTTTTGGTAATTATAGCAAGAATTAATAGTTATTTAATGACAATTAAACTTTTTCTTTTTTCTTTTTTTTTTACCAGCTGCTAATGGCATGGTTGCAGTAGCAACTGCTGTCGTTTGTAATAATACATTTTCAATTGGACCGAACTTATACTTTAGCATATGTTGATATGGCTTAAATATAGCAAAACCTAAAAGCGAAGACTGCAATGACATCATTGATAACCATCCTGTCTGAAGACCAAAATACATATTGGAGAAACACATCAGTGAGCCTATTAATAATCCACAAGCAATTGCTCGAAACTAACCGATATTATTATATCATCATCATGTCTTTCGTTTTCGTTAGCATACATACTGTTAAATGAGTATCATTATTTATATCCGATGGAATTGAGTGATTGGAATCAAAAGTATCCGGATCTAACAAATTCTTATATGTATTAATATCAACATGATAAAGAGGTCCTTTTTTTTTCTAAAAAAAAAAAATTACCTTGAAACGAATAAATTTCATCTGGAAAGTCATCATCCAACATGACAAATAAAAATGAGTTGTCGAACAAAGAAAGATAAACGATAAAGAGGGAAAAAAAAAATATTTGTTTCTTTTTCTTTTTTCTGAATGTCACTATTGATGACGCTTCTTTATCTTTTGTTTATTGGTTGATACCATCAACGATATTCAATCGCAGTTTTTTTTCTTTTTCGTTTTATAAGAAGACTTCTCGTATTGCCAAAAATAAAAAAGAACATATGTTTTAGTGAAGACGCGTATATTGTTTCTTTTATGAAGTTTGGCAATTCTTTTTTTTTTACTTTTAGAGGGAATAAGGGAAACTTGGATTTATTGCATAAAGTGTGACTTTGCAGAGAAAGACCCTTAAAAAAAAGTAAAACTGCTATTACTTGTCAGCCGAGGTCTTTCTACCAGTCAAAAAACGTTATTATTTATTATTTTTAAGATAAATTGCGATGGAAAATCAATTTATTTGTTATATTTAATAAATATCATGGGGTGACAAACGTAGAGAAAAAAAACACGAAATGTCAAAAAAAAGGTAAAGGTAATTGATGCAGGAAATTATGTTTATCTTCCGAAATGGTTTTCCGAAACTTTGGTATTTATAAACACAGTCTTGGTACGAGTCTAATTTGACGGGAAAAGAAGGAAACACAAAGGAGAAGATGAACATTATTATTAAATACAATATATGTATATGTATATGAAAGATCAGAAACTAAACAAAGATGTAAGAATCTCAGATGAAAGGAGAAAAAACGTTTACAAAGAACTGCCAGGAATGTACAGACATGGGATACTAACGGCTTTTATAAATCTAAAGGACCTTACCAATGGCTCAAACCCGCATACCACCACAGAGTAAACCCAATTATTTTATGCATTTAATAGTCTACCATACAATGATGTTTCAGGGAAGGAGTCTAATGAGTGTTGAATCGAATTTTCTTCTTAAAATGTTGGCAGCCGTATAGAGCATTTTTTATATGTGATTTGTACATAGAATAAACAAAGAAGCATGGGTTAAATTTACTATATATAAAATGCCATCTTTCATTTCATAACATTCTTTCAGATTTCATTCACTAAGGTCAGATATTCTTGTTGTAATAAAGTTTATAAACCTTTGGTGGCATATAATTATGTAATGTGTTATTGATGCTATTTGCTGAAAATATCGAATATAGAATAAAATCTTATTAACATTTCCAATAAGAATATTCGACCATAGCAGTTTTTCTAAAAATAAATTATGGCATCATAAAAAATCAAATTCATCGTTTATTTTAAAAAGGGCGAACTAAATTGGCATCATAATAGATCAACCTGGTTATTAGTTTATTTATTTTCATTTTGTTTAATCGAACGATTTGATCTCTTATTCTAGATTATTCTGTTTATTTCAACGTGCAAAGCTTTATAGTTTAAAATGACAGTTGTGTATTCAACGTGTTATTGAAAAAGATATAAAGTGTACAATGATAATATTACAACCAGTCTAAAAAAAATCATGAAGCTAACAAAATGAATTATCCTTCTTTTAGGAAAGAAAAATACAAACACTTTCAGGGCAATCCTTTTAAGCTTACAATCGGTAGTTTCAGTACATATACTTAGTGGGCTATATTTCTCAAATAAGAATGCTTCCCTTTCGTCTCATGTAATTATGGTATATATATACCAGAGAAGGCGTTTGGCTCATGATTTTTTTATTATTTTTATTTATAAAAACCGTGTAGGAAAAAAACAAGGCTAATTTGATAGAATGACTTTCAGTTTTCAAGGACAAGGAATAATTTTTGAAGTTTAAAATTCACCTTTTTAGGGACAAACATAAATGCTAAAGTTCATTTACCTTTTTTTTTTTTTAATAAAAAAAAAAAGTTCTCACGCATGCCACTTCTAATATTTCCCGTGTTTATTTGAAATGAGAAGCCTATCCTTAAGAGTATATATATGCTTCTTTTCTTTTGGCCTATTCACTGTTCTGTTATTGTCCCATTTCTTAACTCAGATCTCACGCGCTAAACTGTGTCATTCGCTCCTATTGTTGTACACACTTGTACAAAATAAGAGTACAAAGAAAAAAGAAGGTTTGGAGGTACGCATAAAAAACACTTTTTTCAAGTATTTCGAGTAAAATACCACTTCATTCCGATGTCATTGGAAATGTTATATTAAAAGGAACTTTGAAGCTGTGAATACTACCGACTGGTATACTGAATTAATACCAAATATGAAGATACAAAATAAGAGGTATATAGAAACAAACATTTGCAACTTTTTTTTTCCTTCTCCACACAAAAATAGAAAATTAGAAAAATATGCAGAATTACAACCACATATTATTTTTTATATTAAACAAGTATCTTTTTGTTTGTTCCAGTGAATAGGAGCTGTATCTGCTGTGTGAGAAGAAAGTGACGTGTTGTGGATAAAGAGTGTGTGTAAATGTGAGGCCACGTGGTTTAAAATAAGCATTACTTATAAACATGGCTTCATTTCCATTTAGTTTATTTTGTTTCTTCTATTTTTTTTTTTTCCTTTGTTATTCTTTTTATTTTTATTATGACATCTCTTTTTTCTCCGGTTTCGGTCAACTTGTCATCGACCGGTCCAGCAAAGGACACCACCTATTCATCTGCGTTCCCTCCCCTTCAGGGTGCACCTTGGGCGTCGTTACCTAAAATGAACGCCCATACCCAAAACCTTTACCCATCTTTAACTCCATCAAAATATCCGTCTTACCTTGAAAATACATCTTATGCAAACTTAGTAGCTGAGCAATGTCAAACTCTAAAAGGTCGTAATAAATTTGGAAACAATAATTATACTTGTCCATCTGAAGAGCCTGAGCAAGTTGACCTTCGTCTTCCCTATTTTTGGAATAGAAACGACAAGGCTAAAGCCATTCAAGTTGGTATGAATGGTTATGACTTAACTTTTACTGGCAAGTATATAATAATATTTATTTGTTTATCTGTAAGACCCGTACGTGGGAAAAGATTTGTTGATAAATTTGTTTATTGAAAGGCGTAGAACGATGTAAAAAAGAATTGGAAGCTGCTTCTATTCGATCCAACTTCTCAATAAAACCACAGTGTGGTGTTTATTATTATGAAATCCAGGTCAATTCCAAAGGAACAGATGGTTATATCGCTATTGGTTTATGCACTGCTTCCAGTGCCTTGAATCATTTGCCAGGTAAGATTATTTATAAGAAACAACATTTTATTTTTTCAACATATCCTTATACATATATCCATACATTTTATACATATATTCAAAAAAGGCTATGATGCCCATTCTTTTGCCTATCATGCAGACAGTGGAAATATCCTGAACGGTAATAGTCAAAGCAAACAATGTGGTCCAACTTTTTCCTCAGGTGATACAGTCGGATGTGGCATTAATTTTTCTGAGAAAACAATCTTTTTTACAAAAAATGGCGTGTCTCTTGGTTCCGCATTTTCCTTAGTCGATGTTTCGGAGCCACTCTATCCTAGTGTAGGTCTGCGTACATTAGGTGAGGATATTACTGCCAATTTTGGTCAAAAGCCATTCTTGTTTGATATTGACCATTATATCAAGGTTAGTACCTGTGTGAAAAAATATTTATTATATATTTATACAGAAACATGTACACACACTCCCCTCACACGCACACATAATATACACAAAACGCCTTATTTGCTAAAATAACAATTGTTAAATATTTCAAAACACATAGGAGCAACAAAAGTTGGAACGTAAAACAATCAGTTCTGTCAATCAAAAGAGTGATTTAACTCTAAAAAACAATGTCGATCAGCTTGTCTTATCTTATCTTATTCATCAAGGTTACATCGGAGCTGCCAAATCTCTTGAAAATAACATTGCATACACAAAGCCTCCCCTTGAAAAAAATCAAAAATCTCCAGATACAAATAATGATGACGATCTTCACAGAGGCACCATAAGAACTGCATTAATGTCCGGTGATGTAGATTCAGCTATAAAAAAAGTTGATGCATTTTACCCTCGTTTATTCGAAAACAATGAAGGCCTTTTATTCAAACTCAAATGCCAAAAGTTTATTGAATATTTGGCTGAAGCAAACAATAGTACCGTTAACAGCACCAAGACGACAGCAAAGCGCTCTTCTTTAACCTCCTCTCACTCAGCTAACAGTGACCACAGTGATGCTGAAGATGATGTCGGAAGCATTTGTTCCGGTCGTAGCCGAACACTCAGCATGAATAGCGATCTCCACAACCAAGTACTTTATGAAGAAGATGAGGATGAAGACCATCCAATACATACAGAACCTGTCCAAACCAAAAGCTTTGCCTCAGTTTTAGCACACAACAGTGAAGGAAATTACAGCCCACCCATTGCTTCTCCCTTGCCTGTTTCGGCGCCGGGAAGGCGCTTAAGTTGGGCTGCTATTGCTGCTACACCATCCTCTACTACTTCGACTCTTAGTAATGGCTCATTCTCTCCAGGCTCAAGCTTATCTTCCACGTCTGACTTTCTAGATGATGATGCTCACGGTAATACCAAACGACGCCATTCATCTTTTGTAGGAGTACCTAGACGAAATAGTTCTAGCAGTGTGAGTGGCGCCAGTACATTCAGTGTCGACTCAGAAGAAGATAATGACAACCCAAAAAGAATGGAACTAGTAAGACAGGCTATGCAATACAGCCATCAATTACAAGAAGAATATACAAAAGAAGAATACCGAACAAAATTAATGGAGCTCTTTTCACAATTCGCTTATTCTGATTCAAGCTACTTTCAAAACGTAGCTCATTTATCCAGCCGTGATTCGCTTGCTTCCGAAGTGAATGCTGCTATTCAAGGTAAACAATTTACTTAATTATATTAATTGCATTTTATTATTTATATTAATTCCCATTCTATTTTTGATTTGTAAAAGGTTATCAAAAAAAGCCAAAAGTATCACCTTTGGAAGTACTTTTTAGACAATCTGTGACAACAAGTAAAGAACTGACTTTAAGTGGTCACAGTAAAGCTTCCTTACTTCATATTGAAGGCCAATTCAAGTCTTCTCCACACAATAATAATTAATTAACATTTTAAAAAACACAAACAAAAAAAAAACTACAAAAAAAATAAATATATCAAATAGTTTTCTATGCTTTTAATCGCTTCCCTTGACCACCATATCTTTTGGCCATAAGCCATCATCTTGCCAACCAGTCACAAGAATGGGAACCTTTTAAGAATAAATAATTTAGTATCTTATTTTCATCTTCTGGTGCTTGCTTACAATATGCTTCAGGGGAACAGGTTGATTGAATTCCTTTAATTGTCGTACTAAGAAAGTATAGGCACGTTGCCTTCTAGCAGGATCAGTCACCATGTCGGCAAACACTCTTGAATTCAAATGTTCCTTATATTTCTCCTCATCAAATTCAGGTGAGGGTTTTGTCCAACTAGCACGTCTTGCATTCCAAGCTTCAAGTCCAAGTAATGGTGAAGATGAAGATGGATCTGCCATTCGATCAAAAGAAAAAGAAGAGGGAGAAAGAGAGAATGGAAAGGAAACCCCGAAAAAAAGATTATATCATGTGATTTTGTAAAACTGCTGCTTTTGTCGCAGAATATGATACCTCTTTCAGAGATCCGGGTGAATAATCTGTATTAACAAATGCTGTATTCTTGATAGTATAAGACCTAAACAAAAAAAAAAAGAGGGATACTGTTTTTTTACTAGAAAATGGGAAATATTTTCAAATTATTAAGAAAAGTATGATGAGAAGAAAATTGGGTCAGGAGGGCTAAGGTGAGAAGACTATCGGGGGCTAAGTTCAAGATTCAATCATATGAATAACAACACAAGAGCGTATGTTTAAGCATCTAAATAGATCCCATTTAACATGCAATAAGATTACCTTATACTTTATTAAAGGTGGTGCAAGTCACTTCATTTTATTAAAACGAACAAGTTATCATCTAAGCTATAGCATCTACAATTATAAGAATAACGTTAGACCAATTCATTGGAGACATATTTCAGTAAACAGCATAATGAATGATAACTGTGAAGTTAATTTAATTGTTTGTTTCTGATTACGAGGATATTATTAATATCAAAGAACATGCCAAAAGATGTTGCGGAAATGTTTAGGTTTCCTTAGAGAAATATTTGTCAATTCTTCTACATGGGAACAAGAGGATGTATTCTATTTCATTCATATTTAAACCCAACTGAACATATATCTCACAGTATCCTCTTTTCTTTATAGACACGAATACATCAGATAGCCTTTGGACCGTAGATAGATTCATTTTTTGGATCGTGGGAGGAGCATTTTTTCTAGTAAGTTAACTCTTCTTAAAATGATGCTTAATTAAATACCAATTGTTTTTCAATATCAGGATTCTGGATTCATTGGTAACGTCTTCTTCCTCACTTCTATTTCACCACCTGGGGTCATTAAATATCCCTTCTATCAGCCTCCAGACCGGCTATGCTCTTGTGGTTTCTACTGGTGCTTCCATCTGATTCATGGTATTTACAACATGCTTTGGTTCTCTACTCTATTGATTGTCTTTATTTATTTATACAATTATTATTTATTATTTCTCGATATATTTTTATTAATTTGTAATTTTTTCTCAAGATCTTGAAAAACACGGTAGATGAGCTCTTTGTGAGTGTTTGTTTGTACTACAAATCAACATGAATTAAAAAACTGACGGTTTCGAAACTATACAAATGTATCATCAGCAAGCGAGCGTTTTAGAGTATTTTTTTAATAAAGTTTTTATATTGTTCTTTAAAGAACAAGTAATATATATAGATCAAGGCTATATTACCCATAATAAACTTTTTCTTGGTGAATACAATATTTTAGATATCTTCAGAACAATAATAGTTTCTTTTTTTAAGCATATATGTATATATTTTAAAGTAATGTAATAAAGGGAATAAACTTTTTTTTTCGAGAGAGGAAGTAAAACTGTTTTTAAAATAAATAAATAAAAAGAAATATCTATACAAAATAATGATGAACATAATATCTAAGCATTTTGTTTTTTGATGGGTTGGTAGACACCAAATCTATAATCAAGGTCTAATAACATTTTAAGAGCGTTTGTTGAGCGACGTGCAACACTTTGATCATCAGCCTTTTCATTCAAAGCAAGTGTCATTGCAGGCTTGGTAGCATTTGCATGACCAGGAAGAGGGAAAGTTTGATGCAAGACTTCATATACAGTCAAGGTAACACCAAATTGAGGAGAAGAACGTAAGATACGTGCAGGTCCACCCTTGAAAAATGCCTTGAAGCCTTCTTCAGCCATGATCTTACGAGCAGCATCAGCAATACCGTTATAAGAAGTTTGTCCTTTGCGTGCTTCTACTTGTAAGCGTGTCTTGATGACATCAGCTGGTGTGGTGAAGTAAGCAGCAGGCATACCAGCAATGGCACCAGCCATCAACAACTCTGAAATCTTCAATTTGTGCTCGGGGCCTTCCTTGAACAAATCCTTCTTCAAGTGAGCATAAGCAGGGAAATAGATGGCAGAGAATGGTACATCTCTTAACAAACAAGCAGCTACACCCTTATAAAGACCAACAATACCCAAATTTTTAACAATCCAAATAGCAGATCTGCGAGGGATGTCCGCATTCTTTGCTTGTTCACCCTGGATTTGAAGACGAATCTTGACGATTTCGAGAGGGTTTGTAAAAACAACCTGAGAAGCACCAGCAGCACCACCAGCAACCATTTCTTGCCAAAACTGAATATCCTTGTTTCCCTTTGTAAATTTACTACGAACAAAGTCATTCACCGTCAACTTGATAGCCTTTTCTGGAGCGACACCCTAAGCAATAAATTCCAAAAAAAAAGACTATTAGAATCTTTATTTCTATTTTTTTACCACACTCCGCTGTTTCATTTTCACTCTGACTTACCACAAGTTGAGGTCCAAGACCTCTATAAAGACCCATAAATCCTTCATTCTTAATGACCTTTTTGAAACAGTCAAAACTGTTTTTATACAAAAGTTCACCTACGACCTTTGATCGCTGATTTTGCATACGTGTCTTGACAAGATCGATAGGATAAACAGCGGTAGCTCCAACAGCACCAGCAATTGAACCTAAAACAAAAGCATAAGAGCTTTCCACGAGTTGCCAAAGGAAACCTCCCTCTTTTTGGGCAACAATTTCCTTTTCTTCCTCTACAGTGTGACTATGAGTTTGAATTGATTTATTTGTTCTCCAGCGAGGGTCCAAGATACGTGCAAAATCTTCGAGACCCAAGGTACCAGAGTTATCGTCAACACCAGCAAAGTGAAAGATGACATCAGCCTCCATGGGTGTAAAAGCGGTGTAGCGACTGGCCTCGTGTGCATGGTTTAAGAAATCTGCCTTTGTAATTTTGTTATCCTTGCTAGCATCGATCGCCTTGCGAATGACTAATTCCACCACATCAATGTTACGAATCACGTTATGAAAAGCCACCACTGATGAAAATCCGATCTTGTCTCCCCCATACAAGTTACACAGAGTAGGAAGGTGGTCAATCACATCATCTGAAAGCTTATGTTTGGCTACATCGAGGATAATTTTTTTGAAATCCTCGGGAAGGATATAACCTGTTTGCTCCTTGTCAAAGTGCTTAAACTCTTGGCGTAAACGTTCCCCCTGTAAACCCTTGAGCAACTGAGTGAATTCGTGATATCTCAGTTCATGGTCGCCCTCTTTGGAACCGATATAAAGTTTCAACCAGTCACATTCAAAGTCAAAAGGAACAGCATCTGATGGCATATGACTCGAAAGAACGCTTTTGAATTGATCAAAGGTGACCTTACCCGTTCCCTCCTTGTCAAATACGCGGAAAGCTACCTCATACTCGGCGTCCGGTTTGGCCAAAAGGTCTTGGAAGATGACAAAATCATCAAAGGAGACATAACCCTTGTTGCTTCGGTCAGCCAACACGTAAAGTAAATCAAACTGTTCGCGTTGGATTTTCTTGAAGTCTTCTCCAGGAGCGATGGCGGCCAAGAAGTCATCGCGACTCATGACCTTGTCACTTTCCTTTTCCAAGTTAGCATGCTTTTGGAAAGAGCGGCGATACTTTTCCAAGCGGCTCATGTTGGCTGTATCGACTCCTGTCATGGTTAAAGACTAAATAAAACTTAAGAAAGAAAGAAAGGAAGAGAGGGAAAAAAGCTTATAAACGCAAATTACGATAGTCCCTGCTTTGTTTCTGTCAACCAAAAAAAAAAAAAGTTGACCAATTAAATTCAGATACTACATATTCCCCTTTTTGTAACATCTTTTTTTTTTTTTTTAAAGAAAAAGTAACAAGAGAACGTTTATTATTCTATTCATTTTAAAGAAAAAGGCGGTACGTCTAATTTATCCCTTCTAGATGTTGAAAATAAGACTGAGTTGCTCTTTATTTTATCGCCAACAACAATTTAAAAAGAAATTAAACTACAAAATAAGGTTTACAAACCAAATGTGGAGATAAACCCAACCAATCGTTATATTTACAACTTATGTAATAAAATTTATTACAATTGAAAGATGTGGAGTTCTTCTGTATTTCCGAGTGCCTTATCAGTTATGAAATTAGTGCTACTTGGCTGACAAATAAGATACACAGTTTGTTGCACAAGCCTTGACACCTTTTGGTTACATATGTATGAACATATGAATATTTATTAAGGACCTAAACTTGAGTGTTTTATTTTATCCCTTTTTTATACAAGATGTCGTATTTTAAGACATTATACTTTTCGTGGCATTTTTAACAGCACTTTGAGTTGTGCTAGTATACATTATAATTGTTGTATGTACAATAACACCCATTTTTATTTAATTTTATTCATATATAATATTACTGTCCTTTTTTAGGCATCTTCTTTTTATCATCCAAGTTATCCAAATCAGTTTGCTTGTAATAATGTGGGGCAACTAAAATCATGTTTCGAATTAGTTCCATCTGTTTGTCTCTATTTCATTTGTAATAGCAAAAAAAAAAGAAAGAAAGCTTACCATCAATTAACCAATTGGGCTGAATCTCTAGTACCTGTCTCATGTATTCTTTACTTGTCAAGACCAATTCATAATAAACAACCCACTTTGGTTTCTTTTCAAGCACACCACTGCTAGGATGGATATTTACTGTCTGGTTTTGTTTAACAGTGCGGTATGACTCTCCAGACTTATTGAGTCTTGCTGCGTTAAAGAAGAACCCAGAAGTAACAGCCTGGTGATAATCAAATAGGCGGGTTAGTAACTAGGTTATATAAATAGAATCATTTTTTCTTTTATATGCATTTCATACCTTTTGAATGGGAGTAGGATCATTAGGATTAGGGATGGATACAAGAGGCACCTCAACTCTATCCATTAACTGGACCAATTGATCACGTACATTTCTAACACGCTCTAATGTTTTTACCTGAACAAAGTTCTCATAACACCACTGTATCGAGTAGTCTGTATCAACCCACTGGTTCCAGATATTAAGTAAGGTCATATGATCTCCGCCAGGCTTTATAAGGTTTTGATGTGCAGTATCAGCTAGAATCTTTTTATCTTTGGGACGGTAAAGAAGAGAGCTTTGTTCGGACAACATGGCACAGATGGATACAGCCTCTTCAGTACATTCATACTTTTCAGCAGCAATGATAGTCTTGGAAAGGCATGGATCCATTGGGAATTCTGCCATACGTCTGCCTAATTTTGTTAATTCGGCGCGATCATTGAGTGCTCCCAAGGCATACAACTGACTTAGTGAGCGGATCATCGTTTCTTCTACTGGCGGATCAATAAAATCAAAATTGACAAGATCGTTGATACCCAAACTCTATTATTCAAGTATTAGTATATATATATACTTGTTAGATGTCATTATATCAAATTAGTACATACCTTTAATAACAAAACAACACTTGATAAATTAACACGCTGGATCTCAGGAACGGTATTCTCCTCCATTTCATTACGATAAGCCCACTCTGTAAACAAACGGAAACACTTTCCAGGACCAGTACGACCCGCACGACCAGCGCGTTGAGTGGAAGAAGCACGTGAACAGGGCACAACAGTAAGTGCCTCCATACCTGTCTTTGGATTGAATGATTTCTGTTTATTGAAACCAGGATCAATGACAAAAGTGACGCCATCCACTGTAATCGAAGTCTCTGCAATATTTGTAGCTAAAATGACCTTTCGAGCGCCTTCAGGTGTGGGTTCGAAAATGCGAGATTGCATGTCTGAGGGTAAATTGGCATAAATGGGACAAATAATGAGTTCGGATATCTTGCTACCTAACGCTTTACACTCTTGCGTTAGACCTTCGTGAGCCGCCTCAATTTCATCTTGACCCTATTTTATATACAGTCGCATTTAGTATATAATCCAAATCACTTGATACTACTAATAACACTACTTACAGTCAAAAACACCAAAATATCACCTCTTCCTTGAGTAACATGAATAGTCAAGACTTGGATAATCGCAGCACGTAGATAATTTGCCTCGGGCGCTTTTGTATAAAAGATCTCTACAGGATAAGGTCTACCAGGAATATTAAAAATAGGCGCATCATCAAAATACTCTGAAAATTTTTGAGCATTCATAGTGGCACTTGAAATCAGTAATTTCAAATCAGGTCTGAAACGAGCAATATCCTTAATCAGACCAAATAAGATATCTGTTGACAATGTTCTCTCGTGCGCTTCATCAATAATCATACAACTATAGGATGCAAGATCAGGCTCCGTCATGAATTCACGCAAGAGCATACCATCCGTCATATACTTTACGACTGTCTTGTCTGAAGTACAGTCCTCAAAACGGATACTATAGCCCACCTCCTGTCCGAGATGAGAACCCATCTCTTCAGCTACACGAGCTGCTACACTCATAGCTGCCACACGGCGAGGCTGAGTACAACCAATCTTTTTACCATCATCTGTAAATCCGCCCTCAAACAAGTACTGAGGCAGCTGTGTTGTCTTTCCGGAACCTGTTTCACCCACAATCACCAGAACCTGATGGTCATGCACCGCCTGAATCAATTCATCACGGTATTGATAAATAGGCAGTGATTTTCTAACTTCCTCTATTGATCTCGCTTTACGCTCTGCCTCGTCAATACGCTCCAATAACTCTTGATCCTTGGGATCCGGTTCATTCATGGTGGCTGCCATAACAAAGTCAATTTTTTGCTCCTCATCAAATACATAATCATATTCATCTTCCATTGCACTTGATTTTGCCTTTGCAGCTGATTTTTGGATTTGAAGACTCTCCCATTGGTCCTGTTCGGATGTAAACTTGTCGTCTTCTTGGTATCTTTTATATAATGCACTCTTTTTCTTTTCTCTATCAATCTTTCCCTTTTCCGTAATATAATCTAATGTATAATAGATGTATTTTATAAGTATACATATAAATATATATTCGAATGACTATAACAATTTACCATCTGGCATCATATAACCATCCTCTTTTGTATCAATATTCTGACGCGCCTTTGTTAATCTTACAACTTCCTCCTTGTACTTTAGATCTTCAATCTCTCTCCTTGTCATCTTTTGACCACTAAAGAATCTCTTTTCATCCTCAATTTCCTGTTCCAACAGCATCAATTGCTGTTCCTGACGCATCTTCATATATGACTGACGAGATCGTACACGCAAATCCGGAAGTGCATGCTGACGCGCCTCTTTGTCGTCCGCCAAATTGCGTCTCTTATGCGCTTCACTCCCTTCCTTTGCAGATCGATCTTCCACCACCTTTTTGGTGCGGTCTTTATCCTTGTCCTTTAATCTTTGTGCAAGTTCATCACGTTCCTTTAAATCTTGCAAACGTTCCTTTTCAGCCAAAGCTTCTTCATCCATTTCATCTTCATCTATTTTGTTATATATGTTGTGTGAGTAAAAAAAACAAACAAAAAACAAAAATAATATCATAACATGAAAGGACTTACGTTCTCTACGTCTCTTTTCTGTTGTCTTGACTTGAGTATCATCCTCTTCACTCTCTGAATCATGTCTTCTCTTTTTACGAATCTTCTTTTCCTTCTTTTTAAGTTTACGATCCTCCTGATCCTCCTCCTCCGCAGGTTCGTCTAGTAACAATCCAAAATTCTCGTTTGTTTTACGTAATTGATTCCTTTCCTTTGATTCCTGCTTTCGTTTTGCCTTTTCTGCATGCACTGCAGCTTCATTTTTGGTCTGTTTGCGAGGCACACGTCCAAATAACTCTACGGCGAATGCCTGTGTCTCTCCGCTTTCAGGTGCACCGGTGTTGATAAGTTTGTTGAATAAATCACCAGGTGAGTTTGATTTTTTTGCTATATAAAAAAAGGTTTAAATATATCTTGTGGTTGTTTTTTTTTAGCATGTTTAAATACCTGTTGCAATGATAAAGTCTACCATGGTTGATTCTGACATTCCCATGAGCTGGTATTCATTATTATTTGTTTTTGTTTTTAAATAATAATAATGATAATAATTAAAAGAAAGGTTAGGATGTATTGACTCATCTTGTTATTAGACTCTTTATCCATACCTTCATGGCCTTATCAGAGACCCATGATTTTAAATCCATTGTGAACAATAGTTTTGGTAAGAAAAGCAAGAGAAAGAAAAAGAAAGAGAGAGAGAGAGAGAATG
>MU622245.1:906983-931770 GCA_025399235.1 Backusella circina FSU 941
CATTATTATTGCCAATATAGCACTAAGCTTCATCTTTGAGAAACCGACATGATAAATAGCAAAACCATATTCTTTTCTATCTGTAAACCACAGTTGGTTGCTATTTTTATCAATGTCCAAAAGATGACTGAAAGACAGATCGGTCACTGAGCTCTGAAATGTACATTTTATCTTCCTATCAGCAAAAGAAGAGCAATTAAGCCTCAAAGGCAGTATTTCAGCCTAGTATTGTTTCAATATCAAGAAGATACCAGTACACAGAGACCTGAAAAGTGATTGTTATTGCTCTTATTAAAATACACATCTCGTTTAACAGAGTAAAACTACACATTTCTCTCTCATAATATCAAAAGAAGAAAAGCAGACAATCATTTTGCATATGAGAAACCACTTGTCTATTTTGTTCAATCCTGAGAAAGAGTTGAACGTCTAAAAAATAAAGAAGCTAGGTATACAATAATACTGACACTGCAAATGCTAAAAGCTCGATCCAAAAAATAAAAGTCACATGGACGCACTTTATCTTCTTTTTTCTTATTCTTCACTCTATTGATTCAACTATAATGGTACGCAAAGTAGTAAACAATACAATGAATAGACAATTTACTTTCTTATTCAACGCAAACAGAGCAAAAATAAGCTTACTGATCCCAATGAAGAGAGAACGTTGAAGAGACAGGCAATGGCTTCAGAAACATCCACTTTTACACAATTTGCACGTCGTAAGTCATACAAGTTGTGAAAAAAAAATAGAAAAGGAGTGCAATTAACATTCATTCTTACCATTGTAAAAGCAAACGCATCTGTAAAGGAAAAAACCATTGAGAGAAATGATACTGCCTCATCAACTGACACCAATTCAACATTCTCACTTCATACACCTACGCACAGTCAAACGCCTCTTGAAAGACTCAAAGCCAAGTTAATATACAAACAACCCATTCCCGCTGAACCTGTGCCAATGGTACTTCATCACAAGAAGGATAGGTTTGCAGATAGAGATGATTTAACCCTCGGCCATATCAGCTATAACTCTGGCACCTTATTTGGGAGATTTAAACACAATGCAGATGACTTCGATACCCAGTCTATGCATACAATTGATCGCTTCTTTGCAGAAGAAAACTTACAAGAACTACAGGAGGCCTCTACATTCCAATATCCAGAACCCTCACATCAGGATTATCCAGCCTTATACCCCACTGACAAATATATTGAAGAGAGTCGCTTAACAGCAGTAACACAGTGGATTCGAGATCCGAATGGATCAAATGTGCAAGAAAGAGTAGATACACAAACACATAATCCATTGGAATACCAAAGTGCAATGCCGAAGCATTCTGAAGGAGAGAGAAAATTAACAGAACAAAGAGAAATGGAAACACAAGGCATTGCTCAACATCAAAATACATCAAACACGCAGGAAGAGATGGACATACAAGAGACAATCATACATCGTCCCCATATACCAACACAGGTAGATATTTTTGAATCTACACAGCAATCCATTGAACAAAGCGCACAAAAAGGTAAAGCTTTTTTTTTTTATCAATCGAGTAGTATTTGAACTTAATGGTATATCCATAAACCAGAACATGGTGAGATAGAAGATGACCCAAGCTATCGTTTACTACAAGATGATACTCAACCCAAATTCCACGCCAATTTTGATGATGATATTGATATCGACTTTGATGATGGCAGTGTCTATTATCATATTGATTCTACTGAAGGAGAGCCTAGTAATGTGGATGCAGAGCCCAATATATCTATCGATGATAATTACTTCATAAGGTAGATAACAAACCCTATTTTTAAAGGGTCTGTATTCATTTATCCATTTGCATAGAAAACGAGTGACCCCCGGTGATAGCTTTATAAGCAAAGTCAGTGAAGATGATATAAAGAAGAATGGATTCCATAACCCACAGGTCACCAAACAAATCATTAGTGACATGTTGGATGGACATTTAAAATTGGATCTTAAATTAGACTATTTGAAGAGAATGTAATGCATTTTTTATATATATATATATAAAGTGATGATAGTATTAATATGATGTTATTTAGTTCACAGCTCTATTTGACTCAATTATTCGATGATTTAAGAGCATACAATCCTCACGGTGAAATTACCGAGCATGATATGGTTTTACTAATGCAAAGGTAAGCATCACTAAAAACCAATCTCTTCAGTAAACTAATAATATATTATAGACAGAAGCTAATCACCGATATGCCATCATTTCGTAAATTGGTGACTGATCATATGCCAAGAGAGACTTGGGATAAGTTCTTTACTTCAGCAGGGGCTTATAATACGTTACTTCCGAGCGGGTCTAACATTGAAACGAACTTAAGAAGATAATAAATGTGATATCAACCTTACTATTTATTTCAAGATATTGAGAAAAAATGACAAATTAATGAGAAAAAGGGGAAAAAAAAACTGTATACTCTAATACAAGGGAATAAACTTTTAATCAAGCATGTATATTCTAGATGCTACATCGTTAACAACCCAATCCATGCCTTTCAATAGGTTTTCACCTGAAACAGCACTGCACGCCAAGATAGCCCAATGATGGGTCATTATTTGATCCAATCCTAATGCCTAAACTAGAGTGTTATAGACAAATGTCTTATCATCTCTTTTGTATTTACCTGTTTGATCTCTTGCTCTGTTAGAGCACCCGAAATATCCTGTTTATTCGCAAATACCAATAACGTGGCTCCTGCCAAGCGCTAGTACATATATAAAAACATCAGTTATATATATATCACTTAAAAAAAAAAAAAAAAAAAAGGACATACCTCCTCTTGTAATAATTGATGTAATTCCGTTTTACAGTCCATCAATCTTAGACGATCAACTGAATCCACCACCCACACCAATGCATCTGTCTGTTCAAAGTAGTTTCTCCAATAGGATCTGATTGACTTTTGTCCTCCTACATCCCAAATATTCAATTTGTAACTTTTTTGTGATTATTTTAGCATGTTTTATTTTCGTCATTATGAATTGACCCTTTCTTTACTCTTCATGTTCTAATGTCTTGATATTAAAACCAAGCGTAGGTGAAATGGTGTCGATGGGTTCGCCATTGATGCGTTTCAAAATGGTTGTCTTGCCGGCATTATCTAAACCGCTTTCTTGGAATAATAATAAATAAATAATGATATTTCATAATAGAAAAAAAAAGGTAACTCACAGCATCAAGATACGCATTTCTTTTTCTTGCTGGCGGTTCTTCTTTAAAATAGTAAGTAAACCCATAATGAAAAAAGTTGAAAGAGGAGGGAGAAGGTTCTCTTATTTTATTTTTTTAAACTTTTTAAAGGTGCGTGTGGAAATGAACTTGATGTTTTTCCTATTTTGGTAATTGTACCTGCTATGTTATGTTATCCGATGATGAAGGATCAAGAGTACGCTTGAAAAAGAATAGTAGAGTATCTTTCTTAGTAATGTTTTAAAATATATGCAATATAATTATGTGTTAGCTTTGCTAGCTATTACTTGTGAGATTATTGCTAATATGCTAATAACAAACGCGATTTTTGTAGCAGAATGTCAGTTTTATTACGGAAGTTTATTTGAATAAAAATACTCTGATATGAGTTTTATGATAGCAGTTGATTATGCGTTGCTTGGAATGATTGCAAAAGCCATAAAGATCACTAACTAATACATTGGAAGGCCCTCTAGGGTGACTCCAGGTGAATTAAATTAAAATATAACCAATCACAATGTAAGAATAATAGAACATAAATTAAACGTGAACTCTTTTCGAAAGACTCATCAAATTTGCATGAAGAGCATAGCGAACTTTTGGTTGAGCTGATTGACAAAAAGCCAGCATTAGTTTTAGACCAAGTAATGGATGATTTAAAGAGTAATTTCATGGGATCAAAGTACGTGATCAGAAGTCCTTCTTCCCCAATGGTTGTTTTATCTTTGATGGCAGTGAATGGCAGTTTCTTCATGCTATACTTATGAGAAATGTAATGTCTATCATCAGTATTTAATCCTATATTGTCATAAATTTCAATCACACAACTTACGCAGCTGTAATTCCCCAAATTATTGATTGCTGGCGAATATCCAAGTCTTGAGCATAGCAATCAAAAGCAATTCTACATGACCTCTTGTCTTGATCTTGGCATCAACATCAGTGACGGCATAGACCAACTTCAAGTAAATATCATCTAGCCATACGATGTTATCATTTAATGATTCTGTCAGAAGGGAGTTATGTAGTTCCTAGAGTTGGGCTTGATTGAAAAATACAGTATAGTATCACTATGTTGATTGGGGTATAGCAAAAGGATGAGACAGAGACAACAATTCGTGCACAGATTTTTCAATTTGAAGAAGTCTATCTTTCGCTTGTTGTATTACATGACATCTTTACCGGTAAAATGCATCAATCACATCAAAGTCATTCATCAACCAAGGAAAACGAGGAGGTGCTTCTGTGGTGGTGTCAATAATATTAAGTGGGGTTGCTGTTGAGGAAGTTGTGAGTATAGGACTGCCACGGGAAGACAGGGTATTTATAAGTTAACAGAAGTAGGCTAACTAATTAGACGGGACAAGGCAGTGATTGAATACTTTACCAAGACAAGAGAGAGTTAAGATAGACTTATAGTTGTATGAATAATATATATATTTATATATCAATGTGAACAGGTTTATTTAATAATAGAAATCATAGTATGAAATCAGGCTAAGGAGAATATTGGTAATATATCAGACAAAGTGGAAATGAAGTTGGGAAAGTTAGAGTATTTATACCATTCTTAATTATGAGGTGCAGTTACTTGATCTCAGATCTTATTCTCTGTCACCAGGAACGTGAGAGGTATGCTCGCCGGTCATTTCAAGGACAAAGAAATTGGGTTCAGAAACAAGGCAGGTTATATGCAACTTTGCGGTGGATCCAGTTTTCTTTGTCTACTTATGGACAGGGCGTTCACTGGTTGCCGTGGCAGTAGACATATAGCTACCACTTCGGTGACAGAGTTTTGTCTCGTTGAACAAAAGTCTTTGTCTAATGCCGTGAGCGGCTTCGATCACCTCAGGGCTAATAGGGTAGGGAAGCGTGTTATTGTGCTTCTTAACCCAGGCAAGGGCACATACTTCGTTCACTTCGACCAAACAGTCTTCCCATTCAGACGCGTAAACTCTAATTAATGCGAAGACTTGTACGCCTTCAATTCTTGAAGGAACTAAGGTTTTGCTAATTTCACTTAATGAGTATGTTTGCTCGACGTTAAAAGTGTTCGAGATAATAAAAGACATATTGGGTAATATTTTTTTTTAAATAATAAAAGGAAAATAATGGTTCAATAATAAAGCATGCGTGTAAAAGAAACAAGTTTGAAAGATTCATAGCCACCAGGCTCAAACTCACTGAATGGGTACAAATAAGCTCAACACTCATCGAATGAAGTAATCTTTACTTAGAGGATGTTTATATCGACTTTACATAACAGATATGTTAATAATCCATTTTAAATATGAATTAACAAAACATTCGATACATTTGCTAAATTAATAAAATTTCAAGTCTGACAAAAGCACACCTTATTCAGTCATAAATATGTTGAATTTGACACCTTTCCCAAGATGGATGATGATGTTTCAGATGATAAGAACAATTACGGAACAAAGCCTATTACACAAAAATAATATTCCTATATTAATCAAATAATCTGGCTTTGTTTTATAACACAGCTAATGTAAAATATTTATCGAGCATTTTAATGGCCAAGACGTCAAAAGCATTTCTGCACACAACTTTATTGGATAAAGGATTGAAACTCCCTTCTCCACTTTACCAAGAAATGACGCTGATGACATGTTGTGATAGGCTAAGACGATAAAGTAAACAATAACAAGAGGTAAGGCTCTTTTCTGATGATATCATTTAAATGATTAAACTGATTCTCGACTTTATAGATATCGTTTTTTCCTTAAAAAAAAGATACCAAAAGAAAAGAAAAATAATTTTCTTACCAAAATACTTCCAGTAAAGAACTAGGAACACAACTCCTTTTTTTTTTTTTACATTTTAAATTAAAGAAATGAATATTTAACTTTATTTATAGAATAAAAAATACTAAGTATGCATTGATAAAGAAGTAGATAACACAGGAATCAAGCCTCGAGGTAAACAAAAATATTCCAAGCTGATTCTGGCTGATAGATAATAAAGTCATTCACTCTTTATATTTTGCCACATTTACCATTGCAATTTCAGAGTGAAATCATTTAACTTTACTTTATTTTTTTAAAAACAGTTAATTGGTTAAGGATTACTGGCATTCAAAAAAGAACGCACAGCCAATATGTATCTTTTCAAGAGGCATTTTCCACTGGTACATGTTTACGCTCTTAGTCAATCGGAATCAATACTTTTTTTTGAACATGTACAATACCAAGTGAGATGATTATATCGGAACAAATCTCCTGTCCTATTTGAGATAATGCTATGGCATACTTTTTGATAGATGATCGTATACTATCGGGTTTTTTAATCCAGTCAAAGCATTTTTATAAATATTTTTTTTTTGATAATTGATTAATCTCCGCTGATGATGGACCCTTTTTCTTTTTTTGTTATCTGTCATTTCTTGATGTGATAGTGCAATACATTGACGTATACGTGCTCTGAATACTGCTTCAGTATTCTATATATGAATAACACAATCTCTATTTATAATATACAACATGAATGGCAATATTACTAACAAACTTGCAAAAAGATAAAAAGGAATAATCGATAGAACAAAATGGATTAGTGTCACTGCTAACTGTTAGGTAATTCAAAGGCCCCTTCACTAGTGCCAAATTAACTTTTAAACATGTATTTTATTTCGCTTGAAGTTAAGCGTCGGAAAGCGGAAATTCAATCGATGAAGTAAAAAAAAAGAATTTAGCTTTTGGTAAGACAGCCATTATGGCCATTAAGTCATCCGTGACAGATCAGTGTATAGATTTTTAGTAATAAAATCTTAATCAAGTATCGATTGTGATTTCATATGATATGTACTTTTTATTTGTACCTTTTATCTTTAGGAAAAGGCAAAATTCATCCTTAAATATATTAGTTTACGTTCCTGAATTTTGAAAAATTTTATGTTGCTTATTTCTTTCTTTCTTTCTTTCCTTCTCTAATAGAAGGAGTTGCGGTGGGTTTTCTTTTTGATAAAGTTCTATTATTGTGAAACCTATTATTGTGGATCTTTTTTTTTTTTTTTTTAATATTAATAATAAAAGCAATGAGATACTTTTAAACATAACATTATCACTTTCCAACAACTTAACAAGAAACAAAATAAAGAATGAGGGGTTACGATCCATATCGGTATCTTAAAAAAAACTTTTTTTGGTCAATTAGTTCAATCTAATGGAGATAAAGAGGCTTAATGAATTACACCACGTTTTCTGCAAGGATGGGCCTGATAAAGCCCCGATTGTTAAGTGCTTATATCTGAAGTTTAAAAAACATTGGTTAAGAGTAAGGCATTCGCTTACAAAAAAAAAAAGTCCGCAATATGATGGCGGACAGATAAGAGATTATTTTATGATGTCAATCATGAAGGCCAACTTCAGATGCCGATCAACTCTCGCAAGTTCTTCCTATTGACGCCAACGTCATTTACAATAACTTGTCCTTTTAAGGATGTATTCAATCGATTTATGAGCTTTCTGAGTTTCATCTTCATGAACGGTTCCTGTTTTGACATTTAGTATAAATAGAAGCCACTTTATCATTGAACTTTTTTTTTTATCTTTACTTCAATTCATCTCTTCTTCTTATCTATTCATCTTCATATATTAAAAAAATCATATTAAAAATGTCTCTTCAAAAAGTTTGCATTATTGGTTCCGGTAACTGGTAAAGTATATCATTTAAAAACTTCGCTTTATGTACAAATATACTCATACATTAAATTATATAGGGGTTCCGCCATTGCCAAGATTGTTGGTGAAAACACAAACCGCCACAGTGACGTCTTTGAGGCTACCGTTCGTCAATGGGTCTTTGAAGAACAAGTGGATGGCCAGAAATTAACCGATATTATCAACACAAAGCATGAAAATGTTAAATATTTGAAGGGTGTTCCTCTACCCCACAACATTGTTGCCATTCCTGATGTCGTCGAAGCTTGCAAAGACGCCGACCTCGTTGTCTTTGTCGTTCCCCATCAATTTATCCACGGTATCTGTGAAAAGATGAAGGGTCATCTTGCTCCTGGTGCACGTGCCATCTCTCTTATTAAGGGTCTTGAAATCACAGCCGAAGGCACCCGTTTGTTCTCTGAAGAAATCTCTCGTATCTTGGATATTCCTTGTGCTGCATTGAGTGGTGCCAACATTGCCAATGAGGTTGCTCTTGAAAAGTTCTGTGAGTCTACTATTGGTTGTGGTCATCTTGAGGATGGTTTGATGTTCAAAAAGTTGTTTGATACCCCTTATTTCCGTATCAATGTCATTCAAGATCACGTTGGTGTTCAACTTTGTGGTGCTCTCAAGAACGTTGTTGCTGTTGGAGCTGGTTTCTCTGATGGTCTCGGCTACGGTAGCAACACCAAGGCTGCCATCATCCGTTTAGGTCTTATGGAAATGCGCAAATTTGGTCAAACTTTCTTTGGTGACACCGTCCAAACTGAGACCTTCTTTGAATCTTGCGGTGCTGCTGATTTGATCACTACATGTAACGGTGGTCGTAATAGAAAGGTTGCTGAAGCTTTCGTACAGACCGGAAAGCCCATTGAACAGCTCGAGACTGAATTATTAAATGGTCAAAAGCTCCAAGGTACTTTGACAGCTCAAGAAGTCAATGAATTCTTAAAAGCAAGAGACATGCAAAAAGATTTCCCTCTTTTCAACACTGTCTATCGTATTGTCTATGAAGGTCTTGAACCCAACGCCATTACTGTTAATATTTAAATGATACCATAAAATTTTGAATTATTTGTTTCTTTTGTTCCCTTTGTAAATAAAATAAAAATAGACCTTTTTTAGAAAAAAAGTTACTTTTTTAAATATATTTTTTCCTTTATGAAAATAGTAGTTTATTTTCGAGTAGCTATACATGGGACTGCCTAAAAGAGTAAGTAATTATTTACATTCAACACTACAGAAGGAAGGTATAGCATCATAAAAAAAAAACTGAGATTGGTTGATCACAGTACTTTTTCCCATATTCTTGAAACTGTTTTCTGGCGTGATTTTGGGTTTCTAGAAAAACTTCCGGGAATACGGCCAAGATATGGGGAATGAGTATTATCAAAGAAGAAAGAGCTCTATTATGTGATAAGAAGAAAGTTCCTAGATTGGTAAGTTGATTAAACGGAAGAAAAAAAACCAGAGAATTGGTCATCAAATCCGTCAGGTGAAGAGTAAGCTTTGATGAATAGAACCGGAGTAGAGCCAGTGCGGCAAAGAGCTCGAAATCATTCATATGTTTAATTAAATTCAAAAAATCGTAAGTTCAAAGAAGACGAGGTTAAAAGATGAGAGTTCAGTGATCCAAGAGTATGATAATGAGTGTGGTGGTAGTAGTGTACAGGTAAATTAGGCATTGGAGAAGAAACAGATTGGCTAATAGTATTCAGTGATGTGAGTCAATAATACATAAATAGGAGCCAAAGACTCTCTCATAATGATGAAAATAACAAAGTCAAGAAAAAAATATTGTATCAGTTGATGAAAACCGACTCCCGCTGTTATATATTTCGACTCCTTGTTCCTTTATCATCTTCACCATGTCATCATTATACTGATTAGTTAGTGCTAGCTATTCCTATTAATGGCTTCAATCAGATGTAGCATTTACTTAATCAATTTAATAAAACAATATACATTTAAAATACAGTTTCGAATGCCTTATTGTGTACTTTAAAGGTTTAGTTTTCATTTCATTTACAAAAACAGAAGTAGATACTCTGTGCCTTTACCTTCATAAACTGTAAAAAAAAAAGCAGCACCAAAGGTTCCTTTATTATTTTTTCTCTGATTCAATAAGGTAATTAATATATTTATCTTTTAAAACGTACAATGTTCTTCCACATATTCTTTTTTTAACCTGTAGTGGCCCAAAAATACTAGTATTTTTGCTTAAAGCGTATGCAAATTGTCTTCGAGTAAATATATTTTCTAACTTGGGCATCATTTTCTGCATTATTTTGTACATTCTTTTTGTTGGTACAAATGTATACTGATAGAACTCGATGTCTTTTTCTGGGCTCATCGAAAACAAAATTTTTGCCATATACAACGTGTCTTCTTGACTGTACGGATATTGATATGATAAGACTACAAGACCTAAAATATGTTTGTCAGCAAATGATACATTAGCATGACTTTGTTTTACCTTCTGTGTCAGATGATTCATTTGGTGAGTGTATCCTGCTTACTTCCAATTCACTCGTATCTATTGTTGAATTTGACAAGATTGTACAAATCAGTTTGTATTATTAGAATGTATACTTGGTTGGTATAACATTATAAGCTGTCAAGCATTCTACCTTTATTATTAGGGCTGCCAGGAGGAGTGTCTGGATAAGAAAGGTATTTAAATGGGTTTTTTGAAATGATTGACTTGCCCATGACCATCGGTTCCGAGGGGCCTTTTTCGTGAAGGTATGTTACGCCAAATAAAGATTCCTTGATCTGTTGTTTGGCTATTTGTCTGTTTTCAGTTGTAAGCGCTAAATCCAGTACTATACACGAAGCTTGTCCTAAGGTAATCATTATATTTTGAAAAGTAAAAGGGTGATAAAAGAAACAAACAAACAGAAAGAAATTTCTTACATTGAAACGCTTTTTATATCACATTTAGAACAATGAAATGGACGAGTTATATCGTCACGATAGCAAATACAAGTTTTATGAACTTACTGGTTTGTTTGATGCATAATAAAATAAGCCTTTTCCTTTTGATATGAAAAGCTTTTTTTTTTTTCCAGCTTTTAACTCCCATTCACGCTATTTTATTATGAGTAAACTTTCACCTCAAGTTGAGATTCTTGATCACATTGAGGCTCAAATTCTATCTAATAAGCTTCCTTTTCAGAAAATGACACTGATTTCATCAGATTTTGCTGACATATTTGAGTTCTGCATTCTGTTCCAAAATTTTCTTTGAGTCCTTCGGCATATGAGCGACTACTTAATCAACGGATGTTCCCTACTCTACTGAGGGAGATTATTAATATTAAGAACACTATTATCTTTCCCGTTATTATTTTAGGTCATGGCAGTTGTCCAGTAACTAAGACTTATTTCAAAAAAAAAAAAAGAGGGAAGAAGAGCTTATGTATTGTACACGTAAACATTGAAACCCCCCTCTACACACACACACGACCGACTCGTCTTATATTAAAATAATAACTTTCTAATCGGCTAAAACCCAAAAATCACTGAGACTCAATGTTTGTATTTATTTTTTCTTATGATAATCCGCGGTTTTAAGCGTTTGAGATATGATGAATGATATAAGATGGTAATCCATAAACACCAAAACCCATTGCTTTGGCTATCTTTGCAAATCCTTCGGTCTCAACCTGATGCTGATAAGGATAACTAGGAAAATTGGCCCCCTGTCTATGCACATTTGCCTTGACTAATGTAAATGTAGCTCCCTATAAAAGCGATCAATACCTCTGCTTATAAGATTCTTTATATCATTAGCACTTACAACACCATCCAATGGCACTTTATCTAGTTTATTGTTATGAGTTGGCATATCTACGAGATGGTATCTTCTAGTTAGGAATTCGTAATATCCCTCTAACAAAACATAGTTCTAAAATAATAATAAGTATAAAACAAAGAAATATGTCTTTTTTTTTTATGACTTTACAGGGTCCATATTTTCCTGGAGCTGTTTCGACTGAGATGTCTCTTGCCAATTGTTTTTATCGTAGCCCCAAAATGAACCATCTTCAGTCTCCCTTAAACAATTTGGTACCACCACATCCACATTTAGACTCTGTAGATCCTCAAGAATAGTAGTTGGGTAATGGATAACGTCAACGTCTAACCACAAAACCCAAGAATGATGGCTACGCAGAGCGGCTGTCAATAAGTAATTACGGGAACGTGCCATGTAGGATCGGCGAAGCGGCTGCAATTGAAATTGATGTCGTTTATCCTCTGGAAGTTGGAATTGAAAATCTTTTTCATAAATACGGATTGCATGATATCCTTTCTTATTTAATAATTCATCCGCTTTACTTCGAATCATCTTAACCGTGTTATCTGTGGTATCGGATACAAGGAATGCAATCGTGATTAAATGCTTTGGATAGGTCATGTCATCGATCAATTCAAAGTAACGTTTAAGATAGGGTTCTGCGTTTTTTAATGGCGTTAAAATCAGTACATGCTCTTGACGCTGATTAGCATGAGCAGTAGCATATATCTCATTTAAATCTACAAATTTAGCACGCTGTATGTTGCTGTTGTTTCCATTGTCCTCCAGTTCATCACTCACAAGTGGTGATGCTCTTTTGCCTTGACAAGATACATAAGACGTTGATGTTGATCTGTAAAGATGGAATAGAATAATGAAAACAATTACAACGAATACTAAATAGCGTTTATTGATTTCTGATAAATTCATAGTAGTAATAATAAAAAGAGAAAAAGGTGAAAAACTAAAAAAAAAAAAAAAAAAAAAGGGATTTGGGTTTTATTATTATTTCAATGTTTCAGACACGAACACACCTCTTTTTATCCTTTTTTTTTGATTTTTTTGACAACATGTTGGATTGATATATGTTTCGAATCGATATATCATATAAAAGTTACTTTTTGTATAACGATTGTACTCCCTCTCCTTTTTTTTTTTTTTTTTTTTTTTTTTTTTTTTTTTTTATTTTTCCTTTTTTTTTTTTTTTTTTTGTTAATTAATAATAAACAAATTATTTAGTTGCATACAGTCACTGGCTGATCACTTTGCATCTGCTCCTCTGCTTGTATTTTAAATAATTGAGCCTTAGGCTCTGGTATGATGACATCTTCTTCTCCAATCTTTACTTCCATGCCGCGATCTGGGGTATAGAACTTATCCTTAATGGGCTGCAGTAACACATTCAGTTTAGGAGTAACAACAAGGATGTTGTTTGTTGGAATGGTTAACCAATCAGCCTTTTCAAATGTCAATGGCTCTATTATTTCATATATTAGTAGATATACCTCACACATATCTATAGACACACAAGCTTACCACTTGCTACAACAACAATATCCTCTCTTCTATCTGCTTTAACCATACGGTAATGACCTGGTTTATAACATTCAAATCGTGTACCTGATGAAAAGTAGAGGGAGGCTGCTTCATCTGTTTTACTACTTGTGTATCTAATACACACCACTGTCTCACCATCTGTTACTGCAAAGTTTAACAATGAAGGCTAATAGAATGTCATTTTAATATTATTATTATTATTATTATTAATGTAATAAATAAATACTAACCTCTGTAATATCTTCTTCTTCTGCCCATGTGTTTAATTGTGCAACCGTTTTAAGCATAGCTTGTTTTAATTCTTGGTAATCAAACTTGTTTGCATCAGGATTTGAAAGCTAAATAAACAAGTCAATTATATATGAAGCAATTAAATCATCTTAATCCACTTACAAAACTTAAAAACAAAGCAAATGCCCATTCAGAATCAGTATTTCCCTGTACGAATAAGAATAGGTTTTCCGATAAAGAATTTTGCAATTTTCTTTTGATCTATTTCTTTTCTATATAAGTCTTACATAAAATAATAGTATTTCATTCATTTTTACCTTGTCAAACTGAGCAATACCACCATTATGCATCCACATAATGCGACCATAACTAAAGAGAGAATTGCATATTAAATTATGTTGACTATCGTAACCTATTGCACTTACGACCATGGATGACAATTCGTCTCTGAAACAGAACCCGAGGTACTTGCTCTAACATGAGCAAACACAAGTGGGCTTCTAATCTTTTCTGCCAATCGAACCAAGTTGACATTATTCCATGCTGGTGTAACGGATGTAAAGATACAAGGTGTGACATGATCTTCTTCTTCAGGATGTGTTTCACTTTCATACCATCCAACTCCAAAACCGTCGCCTATTCGTTGTTGTTAGAATAGAGAGGCAAATCATTACAACAAAAAAAAGTGTATATTTACCGTTGAGTGGTCTTCTCAAGTCGATACGTAAACGAGAATCAAAAGATTGGTTTACAATCGAGTGTTTAGGTCTCGTAATCAACTAAGACAAAGACATTAACAATCAGAATACAACATTCTTGAACATAATACTTACATGAGCAAGCAAAATAGGTTGTTTTCCTTTATATAACAAAAAACGGCACATAATATAAGTGAAGAGGAGAGAGTAGTAGTATGTAATAATAAAAGAAGAAAGGAATAATAAAAAATAAATAAACACTTTTGAAAGATGTCATAGTAGTGATTTGATTGGCTCAAATTGCAGATGTTGCCATTACTGTTTATACTCTCGTGATTGGTTGTTTCAGTCTTTTTTTTTGGCTTTGCTTTTTCTCTTTTGTTTTCTGCTCGTTTCATTATTGTATAAAATGAGATACATATACATAGTGCATAGTGAGTACTTGTATATATATATATACCAGTTGCTATTATAAGCAATGTAAACATATGATCATCATTATATGTGTATGTATATAGAATCCAACTCATTTGATCATCCATTACTATCATATAGTCTATATATTGTTTTAATATATAGCTCATGCTTGATACCTCATAATCAAATATAATAAGTAATGGTGAGGTATGTAAAACATATATAAGAGAAACATCAGCAATAATAATAAAAATTTAGGACATGTGAAGGTAAAAAGAGAGAAATACGTTCGGAGTTGTCAATGGATGATGAAATTGTCGTGGAGAAGTCATCCTTCTCAGTTTTCTATTATTGCGTCGGCATTTTAAATCTACTTCAGGCCCAAAGAGAGAGAGAGAGAGAGAAAGACAGAGTGACACTCTCCGTTTAAACGATAATAAATATATAAAAACTCTCTTTTTTATTATTATTATTATTTTTCCTGTTCTTCTTTTACTTCTTAAATAATACACATTCATTTAATTAAATCATAAAAATGGATAGTTTTACACATTACATGCACCAACAACAACAACCAAATTATACGCAATTCCATCTTCCTCCGCCACCACCAGACAATACAAATCAAAGGCCCGCTCATACAAATACATTTGTACACAAACTATACAAGTAAATATAACACATAATAATAACAAATGGTAAATACTCAATTGCTCTATTTATCGTAGTATGGTGGTTGATACCCACTTTCAGCACTTAATATCTTGGTCTTATAGTGGCACTTCATTCATTGTCTGTAATATCATGGAGTTTTCTCGGGACGTATTACCTAAACATTTTAAACATAATAATTTCTCAAGTTTTGTTAGGCAATTGAACATGTAAGAATTTATTTAATGCTGCTGTTCTAAATAGAAAATTAACGTACATTTATATATATATATATATATAAAAAAAAAAAAAAAGGTACGGTTTTCACAAAGTAAACAAGTCCCCAAGAGGTCATCGCACACTTGCAGAGAATCAGATTTGGGAATTCTCTCATGCAAAGTTTTTAAGGAATCGACCTGATTTACTAGACGACATTAAGCGCAAATCAGTAGAAAATGAAGGACAACGAAAAGATAGTGGTGACATTCAGGGACATGTTGCCTTATTACAAAATTCACAATCTGATATGTTACAACAGATTCAACACCTGTATGAAAACTTTTCACAAGTTGTCAAAGAATTACAAGAGACTAAACAAAAACAATCAAACCAAATGCAAACCATTAAGACTATGCTTAATTATATTAGCCGACAAAATGGAGGTAAATAATTTATGATAATAATAGTAATATATACTTTTTTATGTACTAAATAGTAGCATCATGATAAGGCCATTTACCTGATGAATTCCGTAACTTTGAATCTAAAGAAGATGAAGAAAACACACCTTCCATCTTGGTTACTTCGCATGATCAGTCTAATCTGTTAGGTGTATATCGTCCAATGAATCGTATGGGTTACAGTAGCCAATTGCCACCAAGCCCCAGTCCTACAATGATGCTTTCTGATGATGATAGTTCACTCTATTCTCCAAAGTCTCCTCATACTCCTCATCATTCACGTAACAATTCCACTGCGACTACTTATTATATGAATACACTTGACCCTATGGTACATCATTAACTCCTTTTATATATATTTTTATTTTCATTCTTATTTATGTTTTGTGTAATTATATGTTTCTTTATGACAGGTACTTATTTTGTGATTTTAGTTTGCTGCATGACACCTCTCCTTTATATGTTTAAACATGTTTACTAAATTTATAATAATAATAAAAAGTTATAAACCTGAAACTTAAAATGCTTTGATATGATCAATCACATGTTTTTTAAGTTTATGCAAAATAGTCCTTTTGTTATTTGAAACGGGTAAAACGGAGAGAAGCTCAATGATAAAATTTATCAAGTAAATGTGTGACATGTGAAAATTCAGTCCTTTGACATGTCCGCGATTTTATTTCTTAATTAAGTAGCGACATACATTTACCAGGTAAATGTTGTCAATTATCAAATATAAATATTTTGATCCCATGTTTAATCTATTTACTGTTCAATTCTATATATTATTGTTGTACAATCCAATATTCAGAAAGTGACAACTTTAAGTTTTAAAAAAATACACGCATACAACGAATAATAAAAAAAGGGAAAGAAGAAAAGGTTCTAGATCTTTTGTTAAATTGTTCCATATTTTTACGGTTTTGGAATCCAGATATAACGTCTTCTGCATTCAAATCTAGCATGCATCGAATGCTAAAGTAAACGTTCTTTCGCCTTCTCTCTTTTCATTTTTAAAAAAATGAAAACTTACTTGAATAATAATAGAATTTTAAATAAAAAAAAAATAACCATCGAGACGTAAAATAACAATAATGAACAGTTGTAAAACTTTATCCAATAAGCTACGATGGTTTAAACTATTTGTAAAAAAAAAAAAAATTCTTTGGTAACAGTTCAAAAAATCACAACATTTCTTTGGTTTATTGACCAAAATAACTTGATTAATTGTACTTTCCAAGTAGGAAATCAAGATAGATGGATAAAACCTTTCAGAAATTTAAGCTGCACTCATCATTGTAAAAAAAAAAAAAAAAAAAAAAAAAAAAAAAAAAAAAAACTGAAAATATTCAAAGACAAACGGATCCAAAACCTCTCTTTTTCTTATTCCGGAAAACCCGCCGTTAATCCGAACAGAGCAAAATTTTCAGAAATGGCGCTTTTTCCCGGTTAGATTTGCTGCATTAAAGAAAGTTACACGAACAGAAAAAGGTTTTGTATGTGCTAAGCAGAAGTACATAGTGAAAAGGTATTTTTACAAAAATGCATACACTGCTACTGTCTGAACTAGACTATTTTTTGGTATTTCTTGAATGATTCAAATGTAGTGAGCCAATGATAGTGCAAGGAGGAAAAAATAAACTCAATTTTTTCAGGACAATCTCCAAGAACTAAATAATCTTCAGGACTAAATATAATTAGAATAATTATATTTATAAAAAAAGACAAACGTTAAACAAAATATACAATCGCCTGTGGTTATTTTCTATATTTGAGGGGGAAAAAATAGAATGTCCATTTCAAACAATACTGTATTTATCGTAAGCTGAATTTCGCTTGTCGTTTTTTGTGTAGATTTATATTTTAAAGTACAGTGAATGGCTATGAGAGTGTCTGTGAAATGGTGTGTCTCCCCTCATTTTAGAGTGTCCGAACAAGTCAGAAAAATGAAATGTTTTAAAATTATCAAAACAAGAATTAGTACCCCGCCTTCTCTTATATCAAATTCAAGTATTTTATTTGAAGCCACTTAAATGTTACTTAAGAGAGTTCGAGTATATTCAAGAGTATTCAATTAAGCTCAGATACAACCGCGAGATAGTATGAGCTCATTGGTATTGGTATACACAAGCATTCAAACGCACAATAATACTACCGATGGGGTTGAAACACATTCAGATATACTTGAAAATTACCGGATCTCATAAAATTCTCAAATACCTAGAGTGAAATTCAAATTCACAGCTATGATGTAAAATGAGAGACTCTATGTTATACCAATCGCGACTTTTGGATTTGGAAAATGCAAAGTAAAACTGGGCATGTGCTAAGGTGATTTTATTTAATGATTACTTATGAGAATATAAGCATGGACGTTAGCGCTATTTCACCTCAACCTCTTGCGTTTCCGACATTCGTTTTATTATTATAAATTTATATATATATATACAAATCCAACATCTTTAGTTATGCTTATTTTCTTAGAGACATTAAATAAATGGGAGGCGTATTAATTATTATCCTAGAAGAAGAAATAGGTGAAAGCATGCATTTTACTTCAAATACACTAAATTTAGAAAAGCGGGTATATATCAGTGTTATTTGGATATCAAAAATAAGAAAGGGATTGTCCATGATTTCATTATCATTATCTTTTATAGGATAATAAATATGATTTGTAGATATTTAATATGTAGTATAGTAACAAATTTTAATATATGCTATAACTCAATAGATACATCAAAGATATTCACCCATAATTCTTTAGTGAAGTAGTAATAGTACGGTACAATAAATTAAGGAAGAAGAAAATAAGTCTGAACAACACGAGTCTATCCTTAAAACGCCTTGTCATTGACTGTGCAGATCTCCCACTCATATATTTATCTGACTTCTCTTTTTTTATAATAATACACTATAAACTTGCATGTTATTTCTTTACATAACTTTTTTTTTCTTTGGAAATGTAAAATATGTGAGAGTACAAATGGAAGTTAATTTTTTTTACGCTTATTAAATGCGAACAAGTAAGGGAGAACTGGTATCAAGCTCAAAATTCTTAAAACTTCAAGTGTTTTTCTCTGAAGTTCACGCAAATACTGGATGGTTTAATTTTTATTGGAGCGGAATATAAATATTTTGGTTTGTAATAGAGAGGGCTATTTTGATTGGCGTCTATTAGTTTATTATTAAAGTTCGAAAAGTAGCACACGCGCCATAAAGGTATGGTTTACGGCAACTTGTTAATCCGTGCCAGATGGATATTAGATGTAGGGAGTTCAAAAACAGCAAAGTTTAACACAAGAACTACATTTTCATCAATGGTTTGGGTGTTCCACCAATCATAAGAAAGTGATATACAGCTGATGTAATAGTATGAACTATTTTTTTTAAGATATGCTAGTATTTATATCAAGGTCAAAATCTTGCATGGGTTAACATTAGCTTTTATAAGACTAACACGCAACAGTAATATTAGGAAATGAATGTGATTGCTGGAATCAGCTATTTAATATTCTTAATTGGATAGATATCATCACCAGGAAAGGCGATAATCTAATGAAAGCCCTTTCAAATTTTAATTTTAAACTGCTCCAAGTGTAAAAGTGAACACATGGGGCTGACATCATCTGGCGTTCGTGTAACAGTTAAGTAAAATATATATTTGGGGGTCTTCAACCAAGATATACGAATTTCTCTTTCTTATTAGTAATACAACATAAAAAAATGCTTTCTATTGCTGCCCGTTCAATCAAGTCTTCTGCTATCAAGACCTCTCTCCGTCCTTTGACTGCTGTTCGTTCCAAGGTCACTTTACCTGAACTTCCTTATGGATACGATGTAAGTGAACGATGCAATTAGGAGAAATTTTTTTTAACGCGACCGGAACTAGGGTCTTGAGCCTTATATCAACACTGAGATCATGAAGCTTCACCACTCCAAGCACCACCAAGCTTATGTTAATGGATTTAACGCAGCTGAAGAAAAGCTCCAAGGTGCTTTCAAGGCCAATGATTTGACTCAACAACTTGCTCTCCAAGGCGCCCTTAAATTCAACGGTGGTGGACACATCAATCACACTCTTTTCTGGCAGAACTTGGCCCCCAAAGGTAAGGGTGGTGGATCCCTCCCTAAGGGTGAGCTTCATGAGGCTATCGAAAAGGAATTCGGTTCTTTCGATAACTTTGTAAAGGAATTCAACACTGCTGCTGCCGGTGTTCAAGGTATGTTTTGAGAATGTTTTCTTTTTTAGTTCAAGAATTTAACGTGTATTTTTTTTACCCCCTTATCTATAAAGGTTCTGGCTGGGCCTGGTTGGTAAGTAGTGGTTATAATGGCATCATAGTCATATACTAAAATAAAACGGGTTTTTTTCTAGGGTTTCAACAAGGCCTCCAAGCGTGTTGAAATTGCCACCACTCCTAACCAAGATCCTTTGCTTCGTAAGTCATTAAGTAGTTACTCATTTGCTTATTTAACATTTTTATCAATAGACTTGACCCCTCTTTTGGGTGTTGACGTTTGGGAACACGTAAGTTTTAGTTTTTTTTTTTATTTTATAATATGTGTGAATATTGTGGTATTAAATATATATATGAAAACAGGCTTACTACTTGCAATATAAGAACGTTCGTCCTGATTACCTTAAGAACATCTGGGAAGTTATCAACTGGGAAACTGTTGCTGAGCGTTTCGCCAAGGCCAATTAAATTTAACATCATTAAAAAAAGGGATACTGCCTTTGTTAAAAAACATACTCATGGTTAATAAAAAGAAATAACAACAAAAAATGGTTATAATGAGCTGAAAGGGTGATTAAAAGACTCGTATGCATTGCTCCAAGTGATACAACTGAGATCATTACATACATTCTCTGATATTGGTCTGAAATATGTGTTGCGTGATATAAACAAGTCTTGAACAAACCACTCATAGAACTTGTTTTATACATGTAAAAATAATTTAAAACTGTGTGAAGACCCAGATGAAATTGTAGAGACTCAAGTAGATAATGGAATGCTGTCTTTTAAAAGGTTTGACATTTATTCCCGATTTAACGAAAATATCCTTCATAAAAAAAAACGTCCCCTAAAAAATTTTCAACATTTGCATAACTTTCTTTTTTTAGTACACTTTTTAGAAAAATAATAAAGAAGTTTAGTTTTCTTTTATTCTTTTTTTTTTTATTTTATTTTAAAGAAATATCTATATTTACATTATAAACAATAGAATTATTAAAAAGTAAAGGGTAAAGAAGTATGAATGAGGTTAATGGTATAGTTTTACATAATAGTACATTGAGATTCCTTTGGTTTCTTCTCCTGCGGGTTAATCATAGTTTGTCTATGATCGCTCTTCTTTTGTTGTTTTGCTAAACCACTAATAGCTTGAATACGACTGGTAGCATCTTTGTATCCACCCTTTGATGCTTTTGAGTAATAATATTGAGCTTGTCTATAATCTTGCTCGATGCCAATTCCATTCTCAAAATACCATCTAAATAAATAGATATGATTTTAATAAACTATGTAGTCATAATAATAATAACAATAAACTCACCCTAATAAGTAATATGCTTCGGGAAGATGTTTGTAGGCTGCCATACGACACCAACGGAAAGCGGCTTCTGGATCGCGTACATGTGTCTTCAACCAACCAGACTCATCATTCTGGAAACTCAAAAGTTGTTTTTCCTGCTGCTCTGGTGGAGCTTGAGCAGCATGATTACATAATCTACTTAGACCTAACATGGCATGGGCATCCTCTCCGTTAGCAGCCAATTCATAGTATTTATAAGCCTTTTGTAGATTGATGCGTAATCCATTCATGCCGTGTTCGTTCATGTAACCAAGACGATACTGTGCTAAAGGCATACCCATCTCAGCAGCAGATTCAAAGTATGTTGTAGCGGCAAATGTACCACCAAGACTTTGAATTAATTCACTATGTAAAAAAAAAAAAGGTTAATTTCTGTGTTTTTTTTAAAGAAAAGTTGGGTTTTGGTAAATAATAAACTTACGCTGGTGCTTCAACAGAGGGATGATCACTTGCTAATAAGAGGCCTAATGTATAAGGAGCTTCTGGACATGATCCGGTTGTCATTTCTGTAGCCTTCATTAAAAGTTGGACAGCAGCAGGAATATTTCTTCTTGAACCAAATTCTGCATTTAAATTAATTAAGGCAATTCGCTACACAAAAAAAGGGGGGGGGAGAAAGTTAGAAAAGACATTGTCTTTAGTGCAAGAATGAAAAACTTACATAAAGTGCTTCAACTAATCCAAGATTAGCTGCTTCTTCATATAGTCTAAATGAGGTCATGTAATCTCTTTCGCTTTCGCTATATTGTGCAACGGCGTACATAGCTTCGGGCACTTTCTGGTTTGCAGCAATCTCATAGAATTTAAGAGCTCTCGATTCACTCTTTCGACAACCATAGAGACCTCGTTGGTGCCACAGTGCAAGAAGATAGGCAGCTTCTCCTATGTTTTGCTTGGCAAGTTTCTTGATCCAGCGTACGCCTTCTTCTTCAAGCTCTTTTTTCTTCTTCACATCGGTTACCTCTTCAGGGTTCTGTTCTTCAGGAGACTCCTGTTTGAGTACGTCGGCAAAATATGAGGTTTGTGCACTTGTGCGAGAGTCTAGACTGCTCGTTCCACTGGCTGTACTATCACGACGATTGCGACTATTTGGTCTTTTCAAAAGTGGTAAGCTTAAGGAAATGGCAGGCTTAAAGTTGACTTTTTGATCTTTAGGACCATAACTTCCAGAAATTTCAAGCAAATACTTTGCATAAGTGAGTTGCACTTGGGGATCACGCGTTTTTAGTGCCATGGTTCGATAAAGTTTAATAGCATCTGGATGATTGGTTAAACTATAGGAAGCTCTTGTATGACGGTTTGAAATAGGAACACCAATACTATTGTCAGTAAAGTTCGATGGCGTCAAAGAGGGATTTCTGCTATGTGTTGTAAGCTTACTACGGTTTTCAAAAGATGGTTTAGGGGTGATATTTTGGCGCTGGTCTCTAAGTAGTTCATGGCTTGTCCGCTCAGGCTGCGACGTGTTGTAATTATATACTATCTGAGGATTCTGGATTTTCTGTTGTTGTTGCTGAGGTTGTTGTGGTTGAGCCACAGTTAATATTTCTTGAGATGGAGAAGGAATCCACTCAGGTAAATGGATAGATTCAGGAGAGCTAAGTCTAATTTCTTCAGATACACCAGAATTAATCATAATAGCAGCAACAGATTGCTGGGCAACAGAGGGAGAACCTTTACTAGGAGAGGAAACAGATTCCAAATGCATAGGCAAAGATGGAGGCTGTTGTAAATTTTCAGTGGTGATACCAAGGGATGGACTAACTGAATGATATGAAGGAGCAGGTGATTCGATTTTCTGATTTGTTTGGGAAAGAAGGGATGGCATTTCAAGTGGGGACAATGAGTGCTCTTCATTGGTTTGTTTTTCTTTTGTACTTTCCAAAAGGGTATTGTATTTGCAATCGATTGCTGGAAGTGAAGCCGGAGAAGTCGTACACGAGTCAGACAAAATCTCGTCGTGGTTGCTATGATAAGAGCTCGGTGCACTGACCGGTGGAATGCCGACCAATTTAGAGTTCTCAGGACCATTTGATACAATTTCAGCGTGTCTTATCTCGGGTGTTGTGCTAATAGATGATGCGAGCATAGGTTTGTAATGAGAATTGACTGTATGTACTGGCTCACTGGCCTCATTGAAGAGATCGGGATTGATAACCCGAAGAGTATATTGATGTGAAGAGTCTAGATTGGAAAGACCGGTCTGTGAATGATGAGAGGCAATAGACAAACTATCGCTTTTGTCTCTTATATAATCTGATAAGCTGGTGGTTGGAGAAGGTGTGTCTTGAAGACTCGCTTTATGTTTGAGTTCATTTATTTTAGAATCTAATTTGCCATTGCTGTCATTAGATCGTTGGCTAGTTGTTTTATTAACTGAAGGCATTTTTCTGTTTGTTTTTGTTTTTTAGGGGGAAGAAGAAAAGGATCAAATAAAGTGATATAAGCTTAATAGTAAAATAAAGAGAAAGAAAGAAGGAAAAGAAGGAAAAGAAGGAATTAAAAACTTTTAGTGTGAAATCAAAAAATATTAATTCGAATCTCGAAAGACGGTATTATCATATACAATGTGAAAATCGGTGCTCTTATAATCGTGGACATTTTCAATTAATCCAGGTAAGTAAGTACACAATTTATTATACGTATGAATATTAATATATAAATATTTGTGTATCTTCCCGTTGAACAATTTTTATTCCCACTCTTCAGTGAAATACATTATCGTATAATGATACATGTATACACACAGTTTACTTATTTGTAATTTATCAAATTTGTTTAGATAAAATTTTTCTAGAAGGAGATAAAAACCAGTTCAACTGATTTTGTCCATGGCTGATTAATATTCAGATCTTATAGTTATCAGTAGGTAAGGATCGACTTAGATTTAGCTCTTCACGTATTAATGGACCATTTGTCTAGGTGGGATGGAAAGTCTAAGATAAAAACACATTTATTGTGAAAAATATATAATATAATTGACTGGTCATCGTGACATTTAATCAAAAAAACTGTAAGATAAAAATTGTATGCCTCAATTATATACAAAACGGGTTGGTTAGTATAATTTAAGTAACACAGACCGGATAGTGTACGCCAAGTACAAGTAACAATCAAGAGATGTTTTGTGTTCCGGAAAAACTACTTATTCTTTGTAGACATGATGAAAATAACCGTTACTTCGAATAAAAAAATAAAGCAAATAATCGAACTTTTTTTATGATCTTTATTAGTAGAAGAAAAATCA
>MU622245.1:933110-949866 GCA_025399235.1 Backusella circina FSU 941
GAATAGAAACATATTTTAGTGTTTAAATCTACTATATACATGTTTATGGTACAGTCAACACAATAAACATATTATAACTGTACATCTTAATTACATTTGTTTGAAAAAAATTTTTTTATTTTATTTCGTTATTATAACCAAACAAGAATTTCTTTTATAAAAAATTGCAAATTTTTAGTAGAGGTAATTACGCAATGTTTATGGTAACTGCTCTGTAAGCCAATTTATTCAATACTTAAATGAAATAAGAAGTACAACCACTAATTAGATTAGATAAATATAAAGTAGGCACAAAAATAATAAAAGACAAAAGCATCCAATTCAGTGAGTCTCGAAGAGTTAAAAATTATAGGATTAAAATTTATCTCCATTTACATAGTGAAAATATTAATTTTAATTTTGGTAGAAGGCTAACGATTATCTCAGAATTTCGGTCCAGTTTTATAGATACACTCCATTTAGTTTTCTGTTATTAAATGGTGCACTTTTGTTACTAAAGTATTCGTTTTTCAAGTAAAGGAAATACATTTCCCTCTCAATTAGTGTGGTAAACAACCAGACTTTGTAAGTACTCACATTTTCAATTAAAATTTGTACACTAGTAATTTTACTTGAAAAACGAATACTTTGTAAGTACTCACATTTTCAATTAAAATTTGTACACTAGTAATTTTACTCGAGAATCGATCTCGAGTAGAACAGAATGTGAACCGTATACTTGATACGTATTTTCTGTCTAACGTTAAAAGTTCTCTCATAAAAAATAAATTATAAATTGTGATCTACCATTAAGACTCGATTAACTAATCGTTACTCTTGTCATAGCCAAGACATTAAACTCAGAAACAGTTACGTTACTCTTGGCAACATTTGTAACTTTTATTTGTTATTATTATTGTTAGGATTCTTCTGGTTACTACAGAAAAAAAAACACAATAAATGATCTAGATAATAATAATATAAACAAGATGTTCTAAATATCTTTCCCCTTCGTTTCTTCTATTAAACGTGTTCAAGTTTATTATTTAGTTTAAATTCGCGATTAATAATGTTTTACTATGTTGTTTTTTTTTTTTTTCTTTAACATGGATGTATAGTTTAAATTATGAAGCCTCATTTACCATAACTCATGCAGCTAAGCCCTTCTGTTGTTATATAAATATTTTACTATAAAAATTTTCTACTTATATATTATTTATGTGATACACATGATTGTAGTCACGAAGTTCCTTCTATAAAAAAAAATTTATTTATATAAGAAATACACAATAAGAGTTTTTGACATGAGTCTAAATTGTAAAAGACATTTGTACTTTTTGTTATATCAATCAGTAATAAAACATTAAAGTTTGTTATAAAAGCAATATTTCACTATGTGATTTTGGGAATTACTCAGTGTTCTTTACTAAGTCAAGAAGTTCATCCTCGTTTCATCGTGAAATTAATAGATTTTATCACGTTTATTTGTAATTTATATGCTATTAATATTCATTATTGATATTCATTCCTTCTCAGAATAAAATAGCTTATACATTTTAGCGTTAATTTTCAAAAATCATACCCGTAAAACTATCTCCAATGTTAATTAATATATTTAAGATATAAACTCGTTATATTTATTTTAATTCGCTAATATAAATTGAAAACTATTTACCGTGTTATAATTTATCTTGCGTCTTTCATAATGCTAATGATATGTTGGATTAACCTTCTACTATCAGAAGTCTATATTTAAATACTAGGGTGAAGGAATCGTTAAAGTCTAACTATTAGTTTTATAATTATAAATTGAGAGGTGCACTTATATCGATTAGATAATACACTATTGCATTCATGATATTACAATTTTATGGATAAAATATACACTACAACATAGCTATTATTTTGACTACGTAATCCATGGTCAGAAAAGAAACAAAATTATCACTATATATTTAACAAGTTATGTAAAAACAAAAAACTCTAATTCTATGATAACATTCTATTATACTATTCCAGGCATTTAATATTCCTATAGAATTCTTAAAAAGAATTCTTAAAATTGAATATAAACATCTATAAACATACACATACATATAAACAGACAAATACTATTATTTAATCAAGTAAATTTGAGAATAATAAAAGTATAACTAAGAAGCCTAACTGCCAGTAAAGACAAAGCAGCTTACTGTCATATAAACGCCAAGACGTGGAAAAACAAATGAAACCAGTCCATGGAAATGTCTATCTAACAAGGTCATAACTTTAGGCAAAAAAAGACTTTGATAAACTGGAATTAGAAAATAAAAGGTATATCCGCTATGTATAATACCATTTATTTTTTTCTTTTCTCTATCTGTATAATATTTTTTCTTTTGTACAAACAAAGCAATGGCAACAGCTCAAAGTGAACCCAACATCATCTTAGCAAACTGAGTTTAAATCAAGAACTTACTGGAAACAGGAAACACTCTGTTTGTTATTTGATAAATAAATAATATAGCATACGACTATAAATATTGGAGTTAATTATTTTATATTTAATGTTATTTCTCCTGGTGTAAAACATAAATCAGCAACAAAAGGATAAAGAAACAAAAAAGAGAAAATCTCGTTTTGGGGATAATGTATCACCCTTATGAAATGCAGCCTAAACTTAATATGTCCATTGCGGCATCCTCAGAAAGGAAAATATCAAAAACTCAACACAATGAGCCTAATGGATCCGATATTACATCTAAAAGAAGAGAGAGTTTGGAGAAAAATAGGCTTGCTGGTAAGGAAACCATTAACAAAAACCAAAAGTATAGCAACAAAGAAAATAATATCTCCGTTTTGCCAGCGTATAGATGTCGTGAGCGAAAAAAAATCGAACAGAAAAAAATGATAGAAAGAGCCGAATTTTTAACTGTACAAAATGACTCACTAAAAAAAACGCTGGATGAACTAAAACACGAAGTATTACTACTACGAGGACTACTCTTATCTCATGACATCTGTGATTGTGATAATATACGTGCTTATATAACCAAGTTCCTGTAAACACGCATCAAACACGTCGGGACATTTGTATTGCCTCTCAGAGTCGATTTATAAGCTCAGGTGCGCACTGTCCAGGATTTGAGTTTTAAAATAATAATAATGAAATAATAAAAAATGATAATGAAAAAGAGAACTATCTTTCCACCTTTTTCTTTTTAGTATTGAGAGTGTCATGCTCGGGTGATTCGATCAATATTTATGCTCTATTTTATAATATTAGCTCTTATTCTATCAGAGACACAAGCACAAGATACAAGTTGTGTATCTTTATCAACATCACAGGCATGTCCAGCTTATTCACAATTCAATATCGACCTTACTGGATTGGCAGATAATTATTCGTTCTTAGTAAATGTAACGACTGTAGCACAATTTGATCAACGAATGTTCAATTATGTAAATTCAACTAGCTTTTATTTGTTCCCATTGGGTTGCCTTAGTTCAAATTACAACCCAAAAGTGATCTATGCGCGATACTCACTTGCAAGACTTTGTGCTGACATGGTTCAGAATTCACATTCTCTTGGACCGTGTAATTTTCAAAATGATATTTATCCTCCTCCTCTGTGCCAAAATACTTGCTTGGAGTGGGTTGACGACGTGGATCGAATTACAAGTGATCCAAAAATATGCAGTAACACTAGTTTAAGAAATAAAACACTCGAGTATTACACTGAACAATGTACGTCTTGGCAGGGTGTCAATGGGACAATTGAACAGAATTGCATTTCCGGACTTGCTAATGAGCCATTTTACTGTGGTAAGTTATTTATCCCACTCTGCATTGCTAGTTTCATATTAAATAAATGAGACAATGACAGGATTTCAAGATGAATACCTGGCATGTAGTTATTGTAAACACCACAGCTCAGATACCTGCTGCATCATAGTAGATTGTAAACGACCATTGACAGCAGGCATGATTATAGGTATAATTATTAGCTCACTGATAATGACGGCCCTATTTCTCTTTACATTTTTTTGCTTGTGCTCAAGGAGGACCAGTACACCACCTCTAGATCCCTTTGGTTGCTCAGCCACAAGTCAAGATAACATTCTGAAACAGCAATCTACAACAACTACTACCACTACCTCGCCTAATGTATCACCTATGATACACAGAGAAAAATCTTCACGTTCTTTTATCGCCAACCGACAAGATTCCATGACATCACAAAAAACAACAGTTATAAACAATAATTATACTAATAACAACAATAATGATCAAAATATCTACCTTGTTAATTATGCATACCAATCTCAGATGCCTGATGAAATACAACTTGATCATGGTGATATTATCTGTGTGGCAGTGACATTCGACGATGGATGGGGAGTAGGGTTTAATATTACCACTGGTCAAAAGGGCGCAATTCCTATGGTGTGCATATCTAGAGTGCCTGAGGAGGAATTAAACCAATTATCTGAAGAGATCAATACTATTTCAAGTACGAGTTGAACAGGACATTGCTTTGTATATTATTCAGCCAGGCTCATGGAAATTGGCTCAAGTCAAAAATAAATATCTGCTTTTGAAAAATATATGTCTTGAGTTTAGATTATTTTTGGCAGTCTGTCTAAAAAAAATGGCCCAATCTTTTCACTATAAATGATAATACGATTGAATTTTGTCAGTCTATTAAGGTAGATAATTTCCATGTGTAAAGAAAAATAGTTTGCTTTTCATTTTTAGTAAAATTTGACGAGATCTCTCAAGACCAACCGAGTTTTGTATACATGGTCTGAGAAGATCTACTACTGCTTTGGATATGGTGTATTTATGTGTAATAAACTGCTGCTTACTCCATTTGAGGCTCTAAAGGAAGCTGGGTCATAATGGCAATGTAATAAGCACCCCAAGACTTTGCTTTAGATATACAGCGTTTGTTACTGTATTTGTATCTCACTGCCATGATGTAAAAACAACTTCAAGTTTGATTATATTAGTATCTTTAAAAAGATAAAAATATAATTAAATTGTTACCATTGAAGATCTCTTACTCTTCTCACACGAGGTTCCTTATAGAACCCTTTTAATCTTAACTTTGAATCAAAACCAGTGTATTTCAAACTTCCAAATCCATCTTTAATTAACAAATGAGGTAACTACGGAAATACTCTTGGCTTATACAAACATTCCATAGCTTTTTTTTTTTTTTTCAATGCCAAAAAAGATGCTATGGGTTAAATCCGAAAAGTGCCTCTTGTATATTCAGCAGGAAAATCACCAGTTTCCAAACGTTTTTGTAATTCCAAGAAATAGCTTTCTAAGTAACTTTCTTCTGGAAGATTAGTGTTAACCTCCTCTATACTATCTTTGTTTCTGTCGTCATTGTTCTCTTCATTATTCTCTCCTTAGTTATAAACCAATAAAATTAATATTTATGACCTGAGTTTCAAGGAGTTTCCCCCAGGTATATTAGCCCAATTTCAATATTCTGATTGTGGTGAAACCGATACAGTGTGGGTGGTAAATTTTATCACTTTGTGAAAAATAAATGTCGTTGAGCCAAAAACAATTGTATGTCGTACCTAACACAATCTCTGTTGCCTTCGCTTCGGATTCCGAAATGGTACAAGCTCTCTGAGCCACGCTTTATTTTCAGATATGATATATGATATAATTTTTTTTTTCCCTTTTCTTTAGATCTTTCTAAGCCGCGCATCGTGGAATAGCTATGTCTGATCCATCTATTAGTCATAATGTGGCAGATATCAACGGACCAAGACAATTGTTCACCCAAGAAGAAGTCGACAAAATTGTTGCTGAAGTCACCAAACGTGTTCAAGAAACACAACTTGAGGAAAGTGATCGACGCCGAGAAGGAAGCGACCTTCCAAGTGAAATCTATGAAGAATTGGAGGAATAATCCCCCACAGAATTACAAAGAGCTTTACAAAAATTCAAAAGAGGCACCCATAAATACAACAACCAAGCATGGGTCACTGCCGAAACAACAAACCCTAACTTCATCAACCAACTTAAAGAAACTAAGGTCGATACTGCACAGCTCGTCAACACCATATACCGCCTCACCGAAAATACACGAGTACAGGCGAAAGCAGCAACAGAATTATATGAACACCTCAAGTACATTATGGATAGAGGACTCCAACAAGAAGATTTACAAATCTTCCAAGACTCCATTGAACAATCCCGACGCCTTGCAGTCCACGGATTTAGACCAAGCCGTTTTTTATTCCAAGGAGACCGTGGACGAGGCCAATGGAATCAACGAGGACCGGACAACAACAACAACACAACATCCAGCCCTCAAAATCCGCCAACAGCAACCGCTGGATACAACCACCAGTAAAAATTACAGACAACACTCATCAGATCTCAGTAGACCCAGCCCCGCTTCAACAGCATACAGTTCAACCGGATCCCATTCAACAGGGATTCTCACCTCAAACAACAAACAATTACAATTATTCAATTCCCCAAGATGGCATTTTACCAGGTGGTCGCCTTTTTCATTTTCTTCCTGCTTGGAAACAGATAACACATTCGTCTTGGCCGATTTCGGTGATAGAGACAGGTTATCAACTACAGTTCACCAAGTTTCCTTCTCCATGGAGGGTCAAACAGATGAAACGATCTATCGAGGACCAGCAGGCAGACGAGATGGCTTTTAATTGCATTTTTGTAAATTTTAATACAATCACTTTCCAATTTTGTTTCTGTGTGTGTGTTAGAGTCTCCTGCAAACTCTATAATAAGGACCATTGACTTGTTTTTTCTTGTAATTGCTAATCCATCAATCTTGGTGTTGCCTAAATCCGAATGAAGAACTTCAGTCCTAAGTGATAACATGAGTCAGATAGCAAATGCAGGAAAAAACTGATAATTACCATTTAAGTTCGATTATGTCTTGGAATTGTAAAAAAAGCGAATTAATTATTGGAAACGAAATCCAAGTAGCAGCGGTGCGTTCTCTCAAGGTTTGAAAGATAGGGTTCATTGGACTTTCACATAATTTTAAGCTAGAAGAATGGATAATCAAAACGAATTAGAATTAAATATAAAAGATGAACAACTCTATTAAAACTTACAAATGAAATACGGTGTCATGAATGAGTTCGTAATCATTGTGAAGGTAAGGGTCAAAGACACACCGGGAAACCTGAAGCGACGATGTATCGTCGTTAGTTGAGCATTGGTTGTGCTCGACTAAATGGTCGAGGACGACGAGTAAAAAATCGTCGTGCTCTATTTAGGTCGAGTGAGTCGAGTAAAAAATCGTCTCGCTCTATTTAGGTCGAGTGGATCGAGTAAAAATCGTCTCGCTCTATTTCAGTATACGTGGACAAATGGTATTGCCCTCTTTTTTATTAGATCGAGCAGATCGAGCAGATTGATTATTTATTATTTTTATGATTAGCCTCCATTTAGAGAATTAGGTAGAACATTCTTTATATTGAGAATATTTTTTGAAAACGACGTGTGGCAAAGCTTTGAGGAGCATGTGTTGAGTCATTTAGCTTTTGTTTGTGCTGATCGAGCCAAATGGACTGATGAAAGACTATTATGAATGAACTTTAAGCTTGATAGAAAAAAAAAAGCTGCGTCTCTTATTTTTTTCGACTGATTTAATAAAAATAGGAAGACAATAAAGAAACCAAGTGCTTTGAGTCAGCTTAAAATAGTAGTATATATCATAAAGCTTCAAACAAAAGTGACAAAATTTACCAGCCGCACTGTATCTTACTACACAGTGTTGACCAATCAAAGTCACTTGATTTTTATAACAAAGTTTACACCCATTGTTTTTTTATTGTTTTGTTTTTCTTCAAGTAGTATATGAATATGTCAAAACAACGCTTGTCATGTCTCTTTATTGAATCAAAGCCTTTCTTAAGAGTGAATAACTATCAAATAAAGCGACAGGTTTCTCAAGCAGGTAATTCAATTCCACCACTGTATGCTAGACATATATATTAAACCAGGGACCGTTTATTATTATCACAGTCAAGCCAGAGGAAAGAGTCATTTCTTATCCTCGCTTCACCATTGAACCAGAGCAACATGGTCATTGGGTAACCTGTAGAGACCTGAAAAAATACAAAGATATCGAAACAGGGCAAAAGGCTGACGATCTAATCACAATGACAGGAAGAATTGTCTCTAAAAGAGAATCAAGCTCCAAATTGACATTTTATGATCTTGTTCAAAATGGCGAAAGCATTCAAGTTGTTGCCTCTAGAGGAAGATATAAAGGGACTCGTGAGCAATTTGAGTTTGAAAATAGACAAGTTTCTAGGGGTGATATTGCCTGTGAGTTCTGCTAATGAAAAAATAATAAAGACAGTAGGTTGACTTGAAATGACATTAGCCTTTACAGGAGTTCCAGGAAAAACAAACAAGGGCCAATTGAGTGTTTTTGTTACTAACGAAATCAAGGTACTTACTCCTTGTCTCCGAGATATTCCACGCACTGGCCTTAAAGACCCTGTAAGTAGATTTAAACAAATCCATCGAAAAAGAGTTTTATTAACTAGAACATTTCCAGGAGAAAAGATTTAGAAATAGACACTTGGATCTACTAGTAAATCCAGAATCACAAAATATTCTTAGAACCCGCTCAAAAGTCATTCAATTTGTTCGTCAATTCCTTGATAAAAGAGAATTTGTCGAAGTAGAAACACCTGTTCTCTCTAGTAAGGCCGGTGGTGCCAATGCCAGACCATTTGCAACGCATGCGCATGCGTTAGATATGGATATGCAGTTAAGAATTGCACCTGAACTTTATCTGAAACAACTTGTCATCGGAGGAATGGACCGTGTTTATGAAATAGGAAAGCAGTTTAGAAACGAAGGCATCGATGCAGATCATAATCCGGAATTTACTACTTGTGAGTTTTACCAGGCTTATGGTAATCTTGAAAGTCTTATGAATGATACAGAGCTTATGCTATCTGAGATGGCCACAAGAATATGTGGTGATAAGCCCATCAAGTCAAAATCAGGGGAAACCATTGATTTTCATAGTGCATTTAAGAGAGTAAATGTGACTGAACGACTAGCCTCTATATTAAATACCTCATTAGATTTCTTGGACGATAAAGGTACGTGTCAGCAATAATATCGATAAACAATAACACTTAAATATACGTCCTAACATTCAGATGCCGAAAAGAAGTTGTATGAACTTTGTCTTGAACGTAATATCAAATTATCAGGTCCTCCTACATCAGCTCGATTATTAGATGCATTAATCTCTGAATATATCGAACCAGAATGCACACAGCCTACCTTTTTATATAATCATCCTCTTGCTCTTAGTCCACTCGCGAAGGATATGATTGATAAGAACGTAGGTAAAGAAGGTACTTATTAGGGGTTTGAAACTGATTCTCATCTAATATAGGGCTTGGCTGTTGCGGCAAGATTTGAATTGTTTGTTGGTGGAAAAGAGATTGTAAACGCGTATGAGGAATTAAATGATCCGAAAGAGCAACGTCGCCGATTCGAGCTTCAGATTAAAGATAGAGAACAGGGTGATCTGGAAGCACCAATACCAGATGATGACTTCTGTGAAGCATTAGAGTACGGTCTACCACCAACTGCTGGTTGGGGTATGGGCATTGATAGAGTAGTGCAATTGATGACAGGTGCAACACATATCAGAGAGGTACTTGCTTTCCCTACAATGAGACCAATTGTAAAGAAGCAAGATGAATAAAAATAAATTATTAAAGAGAAGAACTTAAATTGGGACCATAGATATCTTGTTTTTATGTTTTTGTTTATTTTTATATTGTTAAATGACGACTTCTCATTTAGATGTGGTCCAAAACGAGGTGCACTGTGACAGGAAAAGATATAACATTATGTTTTTTATCCTTTCCCCTCAGTATTAATTTTGCAGGACCAAAAACAGAGTATCCAATGGTGCTTGAACAAACATAAAAGTTTGCCGTCCGTCCCCACGGGACCCCGTTTTACGGTATGGTGCTCGTATTCCAGGCAGCCCTGCTAGAGTCTCAAATCTCAATTATGGCTCCCCACCGCAGGTCGTATAAGTATGCCTAACGATCAACCCACTCATTTTGCCATTACCTAGAACCATATTTGATTAAATTTTAAATAAAAGGAAATTTGATTAAAAATAGAGTCTTACATACAATATGTTCAAGTATCAACGTTTCCATTGAACAGAGAAAAACTGAATCCTTTGTTTTATTTTTCTTTCTACAAAAGTGAATTCCTCTGGAATGATGGCATCGATTGATATTAATACAATCCATACAGAAACCACCATTCGCGAACTTTGTGTTATTCTCCATTCCGCCTTAACTATGGCTTTTCTTCAACCCTGTCATTCTAGTCTATATATCTACAGAGACAATGACAATAACATGTCTATCTAGCAGTAAACATAGCAAATAAGGACTGGAGCGATTAGAGCGGTGGGGATTTGTTTTTCGTTCGTTTACTCCAGTACTTCAGAGAAAGTTCGATGTCGGATGTATTGAAAGGGTAGGCCTTAAAGTCTAAAAAAGTTGTACTAATGATATATTAAATATGTTGATATAATTACCTGACAGTAAACATCAAGACAACATAGTAGTGCTGCTAAAATTGTATATATATTTGACAATACCTTATTATTAAAAACAGAAAAGAACCCTATGAAATTGAGCCAGTCATTCAACCTTTCCCCCTGGTCGCTGATTTAGTAAGTCCTGTGTTACGCCCGTTGCAGGCGCAAGTGTTTGCCACAGCGGAGTGTTTGAACCATAAGCGACGGTCGAAAAAAATTCCCGGGGCGCAGCGTAGGTGGTATTTTTCCACCATAGCAGGCGGCTCAAATTGGCAAACACTTGTATCTATATAAAAAGAATTAAACACGCCAAGGAAAGAAAGAAAGAGGAGAACTGAAAAAAGCGAGAGAAAGAATTTAAACCTCGCAATTTCTCAAACAGTCACGACCGGCTCTGACATTTCGCACCATTTGCTCTTTTTTGTGTCTAAGCTTGTTGGTAACCTTACTCGTAACTACCTATTTTGATACTGATCCAACGTGTTGTTTGAGTCAGTTATTAGGCTTTTGCTTTTATGTTTGTCATTATTATTTAAGACTAAGTAAGTGAAAGCATCATTCTGGTAAAACTAAAGGTTTGTGAGTGCATGGTTTAACAAGTAGTGTTAGTTACTAAAATTAACTTTACGTTTGAAAAACAAACAGCTTCGGCATTGCAAAATAGGCATTTTATTCTCACTATTTATATTTCAAGTATACTCATTAACTTGAGAAACGTATGCTTACAAATGAGCGTTTTTAAGCTTCTTTTCCAATAATATTTGCAGCTTTTTTTTTTTTATCAAACTGACCTAAAGTCAAACAGAAAAAAAGGTCAAATGTGCTATATTGAATTTTTAATTATTTCATACATCCTAAATCCTGTTCCTGCCATCTACCCTATTAAAAGGTATTTAAATGTATTTAAATGTTATGAAAGATGAAAACGAGCATCATGACACCCCCTCTGTTTTAAATTAATTAAAAGGTATTTAAAGGTATTTAAAGATTTGGTTCTAGCCAATGATTATACTGAAATACTTTTTAAAGAGTATTACAGGAGTTTTAGTGCTTTTAAATGCCTCAAAATAATACAATGAATTTGTGTACTCCGATTATTTTTTTGCGTATTTTATATTTATTTTTATTTTTTAAACTAGCCGCTGTGGTTTAATTTTGTAGATTAATTTTTTGAAAAACTGGACTCAAAGACTACTTTTTATATAAATATGGTATATTTCAAACAGAGTGGCATTAAGTTTATGGTGATAAGCACCATTCAAAATACCATGTAAGAAATAAATTTTGTTCTGGAATAAAAGTCGGAATTTCAAGTCATTCATATTCAAAAACCTTTTAGCAAATGTCATTAGTCCAGTGCCTGAGTTTGGTTGAAAGACTAGTTGTATGGAAGACTCACTTATCTATAGCTATTAAACATCTTCTTATGGTCGAATATCTTTAAAGATGGCTCCACCTCCTTTTACATCTTAGATACTATTTCGTATGAATGATGAATCCTATTTTTTTTTAAATATTTTAAAGAGCCATTTGTGAATCCAGCAATAATGAATGGGGAACACAGGAATTCAATTAACTACTTAAAGGTATCCATCCTTTGAAGCCAGTAGAATAGGTACGTGCATTCACATGCTATTTGAAATTTTAAGGGCATATTTGAATATAATAAAAATGCGTTTAGTGGCAGTTTTATCTATATCTATATATCTATATATCTATATATATTGATAGTATTTATTCGATTTAGAGGTTGTATTTAATGCCGTTAGCAGCTTTCAAAAAAAAAAAGAACACTTGGAAAAAAATAAATTACTCATTTTGATAGTTTCAGCATATATTCTTCCAAGTTATTGGATACAATAGGATGTTTAAAGTTAAATAAAGGTACGTGTGAGTATCACAGAGAACTTGAAGATAAATAAATACAATCGTGTGAACTCGGAAAAACACGTATTATACTGAATGATCTATATTTGTTTATATTATTTATCAAAACAAAGATTGATTTACGGTATAAGGTACATTTCCAACTTTGTGCGTTCAACAACTGGTACCATGTTCCTCGGAATTGACCCGTAAAATTCATTTATGTGATGTAATTTGGGTGTTTCCAATGAAGTAATATTGATGTATATTATTTCAAGAGTAGTAAACATAAAAGTCCATCAGTAGATCGCTTGTATCCTCAATGCAGGTGTATTCTTTCATATATTGAGGATATCACCAGATAGGCTATTCTCATCCACATTTAATTCAAGAGAACCAATACGTGAATACAGACAATTTTTTATAAGTAGAGATTCTATTGTACCATTTTGTGATTCACTAACAAATTTCAGTTGACTCTGTATTCCGACGTTGAACAAGGTGCTGCTGCTGCTGAGATATCTTAGTCTTTTATAACGAAAACCAAAGAAAGGACTTCAAATACAAAATGTATGGTTATGCGGATGTCTCTGATTCGGTCCATTCCAAAACGACAGTATTCACTAATCAATAAATGGCACATCCCTCAACAGGCACTTATACCCAACCAACCACGTTTGATAAAAGGCAAAATCCTAAGCTAATCAGTTGGTTGATATTATGTTTGAATACACTTTATATCACTACTATGTGCCATGATAATACCCTATTCTAAATATTTTGTTGACAAGTATTCCTATTCTCGAGATACGAAAAGCAGCTGGATATTCAAGGCAAATTTAACTGTTTGGCGTTATGTAAAGCGGTTATAAATGGATCTGATTTTTGGCCAAATAGAATGTCTTTAGGTGTTTTTCAATTTTTTTTTACAAATATTGTAATTCCTTGATGATTCATAGGTCCGGTGGTTCCACCTATATACTGTTTTTTTCAAGAAAATGAGAAAAAGTTTCAAATTAATGTGAAAATGCTGGTGACAAAAAAACTGACTTAAAAGGGAGACTAAGGTGAGAGGACTAAAGGGAGATAATTTCATGATCCAACTCAATGAATAATGACACAAGGGCTGATATTTAAGCGTCTAAATGGATCCCACCTATCGTCAACTTTAATTGTCAGTGCTTTAGCTTTTTATTATTATTGAAATTACTTAAAATTTTAAACTAAAATATTCAAGCACCTGCATGTATTCTATTTCGTTAATATTGATCCCGCTGAATATGTCACTCAAAGTGTTCTCTTTTCTTTATAGACACAAAAACATCAGATAGCCTTTGGGCCCCAGGTGGATTCTTTTTTTTTTTTTGGATTGCTGGAGGAGCGTTTTTTCAATAATTTATCCATTCTTAGAATGACGTTTGTGTAAATACTAATTGTCTTTCTATATCTAGCATTCTGCTGAATTCATTGGTAATGTCGCCTCCTGTCTTCCATTTCACCATCTGGAGTCGTTAAACATCCAGCTATTCCCACCCGCCAGGCTGGCTATTGCCGGCTCATCCCATAGGCATGCTGTTGCTGTAAGTTTTTATACTTTTGTAAATGTTTATTTAATGGACTACTCACTTGTTTTGTTATATATTTCCCTTCTTGGTTTTGCTCTGGTATACATATATTTGGTCTTAACTGGTATATTCTCATATAATCGTCTATTTTGATATCTATGTTATACTCTTGCGGCTTCTACTGGTGTTTCTATCCATTTCATGGTATTGACAACATACTTACACTATTTGATTTTCTACTCTATTGATTGCCTTTATTTATACAATTATTATCTGTTCTCAAAATAATTTCATTAATTTGTAATTTTTTTTCAATATCTTGAAATAAACAGTATGTTATAACATTGATTTGGATTTGGATTCAACACAGTTAAAAAAAAATAATCTGAATTAAATAAATTTACACTTCGATAAATTCAAGATTCTCATTAGAGAGAGACCGTTGTGAAGGAACTCTTTCGCTTCCAAAAGTCGCTTTTCCACCTATTTCATAAAATACAAGAATTAGCGCGATTTAAAGTTTAATCGATGGCGAAATAGTGCTGTGCTAAAGTATCATTTTAAACTTATATTTATAGCTAAATATGGTATTAGTGAGGTAAAAAAAAAAGTCCATACTTTTGACAGACACACAGGAGTTAGTACAAGTCTTATTATGGTATCAACTGAGTGAAATGTAGTATTGATTATTTTATTCACTTTTTATTTTTACTTTAGTCATAACGGATATTTGGTGCTTCTGTATCAGTGACAGGCGTAATTTAATCGGCTTTTAAACGATACTATTGAATGACTAATAGATACACCTATTCTATGATGATAATGGGCCATCCATGTATTATATGTATATTGTATATTGTATATCATATGCCCTTGAAAAAAAAAGAAGCCAAAAGTGAGAATGATAGAGTCAAGCTTAGAACTTTCATAGTTAGTGAGTGAAGGGTGACCAAGGTTATACTACAAAATTAAAAATAAAAATAAGAAAAGTTTGTAATGATAACAGCAAGTCATAATATTACATTTACAAAAGTGTATCTACTCATCAGAACTTTCGTACTTACTTGGCTTTTTTTTTTTTCTTGTTTACTGTTCACAATGCCGCGGAAACAATATAAAAAGATGAAGGCTACTTTATTGCATGTTAATTTTTGTGTGCGTTACATTGACCCGAAGTTTTTTACTCGTACGATTTTAAAACCGAGAGACATCGTCTCCTCTTGTCGTTTTTTTTTTTATTCATACTTTGACAAATAGATCTAAGTATAATATAGTGGTTTGGATACATTATAATTCTGTATATTCACTTCTTGTATAATACCAAGAGTCTGCCCTTATCTTCACATTAGCCACAGAATTTAATATACGCTGTTCGTAGAGCCATTGTGATATATATATATATATTTAAACCGAGCTGATTATGCTTCAACTATACATTCTTTAACAGTAATAATATCAGACCGCTTATATTAATTATTAGATCATCATTTTGTGCAGTTTTTTTTATTTTTTATTTTTTACTGATTCCAGCACCTTTTTATTGTTGTTCTATAAATATAATACTTGGCCAAGGTCGGTATATATATAACATTCTGCAATTATGTATTATGCCAAGATCATGTACACATAAAGCATCCCTGTTTAGAATAGTCCAAGTTGTAGAGAGATACTTCTTTTTTAGCACAATATTGATAATAGATGGTTACCTGTTTATAAACATATTTTTAGGTTTTTTTCCATTCTTTCACGTCGAGCCGATACAGCAGGAGCCAAAGACGACTAACGCTCGTTCCCTGGATTTTGGTGACCTTTCTTATAGGCTCTTACTGTATTAATGCGATAGATGTGATATTTTGATTGAACCAAGTTTACTATGATGATATGTCTTTTGACAACGTACTTTTTCAGCATCGAATCTGTCATCAACCATAACATTTACTATCACGTGAAGAGTTCCTCTCCAGGAGGTCCGAGACTTTGAAAAAGATGTTAGAGAACACGTTTTTTTTTTTGGATTCTAGAACTCTGCCCTCAATTTTACTTTTGTTGTTCCGCCACGTTTTATAACAAAAAAAAACAGAAAGAGAAGATCAGCGAGTAACTTTATATTTATTAAATAGTGTAATGATGTATTTTTGGCTTGTATTCTTCTTCTTATTCTCTTTTTCATAATAAAATAAGTTCCTTTCATCTTACTTCTCCTCTTTTTTTTTTTTTGAGTTGATGCTGCTTTGGACTATTGCAATGCGATCGAATATATATAACAATTCTGCATTTTGATGATATTAACATATGCTGTATTACCTCGATATACTTAAAATCCATTTTTAATTTTATTTTTCTGTCAAAAAGAATAATGCATTTTACAATAACATCTATAAATAATACTAAAACAATAATAAGATGGGCATTTATCTTGTTATAATATACTGCAAGTGGAATTACACTCTTCATGTTTATTCTATTTATCTACATATTCCAGACTCAATACTTTAATCATAATCATAATAATATTAATCATAATGCAAAAAAACTATTTTATAGTGTAAAAAATATACGGCTTTTCAATTAAAAATATATAAAAAAAGAGTTACATTCTATTGTAAATATGAAAAAAGCGGATGTGTTACCAAATATATTGTTGTATCACAGTCGATTCTGAGTTATGAAATTAGTATTAGTATTATTATAATTAGTATTACGTTTACTTATATCTATGACAAATATGGTTCGGAATGTTAATAATAATAAAAT
>MU622245.1:955872-975514 GCA_025399235.1 Backusella circina FSU 941
GAAAAAGATCAAAAAATAAATAAATCACGCAATTATACAGACCACTCACTATCATTATGAAAAATTATCAGAATAATGATTTATTATAATGAATCTGGTTCAGTTGTCAGGTAGTAGACCTCATTCGTTATTGAACTTTCTGATGAAAATACTTATTTATTTATTGTGAAGTACATCTAATGTCATCAAGCATTTTTCAATGTTCCAATGCAACCGAAACGGTTAGAAGGGTTGGTTCAAGTAGCATTTAGTCATTTCTTCCCAAAGGTCAAATGGACGTACCATCAACCATACCTTATAAGATAATAATAGTAAGATAATAATAACACCAACGGTATCGTTGAGTAGTGAGAAATGTGTTTTAATCCACTTAGACCAGAACCATTTAGGTGTAACTAATTGTGAGAAAAGTTGCGTGTTGAGATGGGTGGGTTCCTCTGACAACTTAATAAGGGGAAAAAGGAAAGGAAAGAAGAAGAAAAGAATTATAACACACACACACGCACACACACACACTGAGCAAAGCACAAAAAAAAAAAGGGTAAATTAGGTGCTAGGGGAGAGGGCCCACTTAAAAATAACCAAGGGAGACTGAAAATAGTGGTTGAGTTTAAAGTAATTAAATGGATCTATGGTTTTGTGTAGCATTTGACACGAGTAGACTACTCTATTTATCAAATACATACAAAAACTAATATCAATTTAATGTGATAGTGTATGTATGTATGTGTATATGTGAGTTTGATACTCTCTCTTTCTTCCTCTCTATTTTTGAATCATTTAATAATAGACTATGCTAGTTTTTAACAAGTTGGTAAAAATATAAATAAACAAATAATAATAATTAGTATGGTATCGTGGTTTTAAACTATATGACAGCTTTTGGTTAGCTTTACAAAAAGAGTGTATTACTTGTTGGATTACTTCAGTATAGATAATGCATAATTACTTATTTATCTCTTTTTAAACTCTCTTTTTAACCAACAATCGAGATGATCCATATAGCAACGTGCTAAGCTTAAGGTACTTCATAAAGACACTTATATATTCAACCTATTTCAATTTAATCTGTCCCTTTATGACTTGATTGATTTCATTCTTGCAGAATATGAAATGCAAAATAGGTAATTTACCTCAATATTAAACACGTTCCTGTTAGAGACTATAACTGAAGCGTCTCGGAATCGATTTATATATCTAGTTTATATCAAATCAATAGAGGGCTAATTGACTTCTTTGATCTAGGTATGGAGAGATCGCTAGAATCTATGAAAAATGCTAAGAAATATATGTCATACAGCGTCACATTCCATCGGTTTATAAAGATACTCTATACAGTTACTTAATAATGTCTTTCTATTGTTGTCTTGATCGACAAAAGGTAACTGATCTCGACTTACAAATAAGGCAATATTCAACCTTAACCAAAATTAAGCTTTTTTTTGACTCATATATTATTTTTATCCAAGGATAACCTTCTCTCCCATTCTGTATTTTATTACTCAATTATCACCATTCAATACACATTAAACATGTCAACCATTCCTTGTTGAAAAAAAAGAATGTTGTCAATAATCAAGGGTATTTATGTATTTTTGTTTATTATCATATATGTCTATTTTTTAATCACTGTCCTCGTCATCAGTATCACCTTCAGCACCTTCCACTTTATTACTCCATTTTGTCTTTTTATTACGTCGCTCTCGATTGATCTATTATCATAGCATTAGATTTCATCTCTTCCAAAAATGCTACTTAATATATATAGAATTAAACACAAACCTCTTTATGAATCTTCTTTTCAAGATCACTTGCTTTTAAGGCTCTCTGCATCAGTTTTACATTGAATTTCAACTTTTCATCTAAATACTCCTCTTCTGTTTTTAAATGATCTATTTTTTTTTGTGGTCAGTAAAAGTATGTTTATTATTTAACCAACTCCCATTTTTACCAATAGGATTTTCTCTTTTTCTTTGTTCTTCCTGCATTTTTCTTGTTTTCTGATGTTGTCCATAACGAATCTCATGTTTCACTTTTTTAATACCTCGATTTGTCTTTGGTAGGGTGAGTTTTTTATCTTTTTTATTAGAGCTTGTGTCTTTATTTTTTGGTGCTGATTTTGTTAAGAAATCAAGTGATTGACGTGCTAATCGTGAGGACATTGCTGTTGTAAAACTTATAGTAAAATAATAAGAGAAAGAGGTTGTCAAAATTGTTTCGAGTTATTTCATAAATGTGGCTTGGTGTGACATGTTTTCCTTTTCAGGCACTTAGTCTTTTGGTCACAAGGAAAATCATTGCATGAATGATGATGATTTTACTTTATTTATTTATTGTTTATTTGTTCTATCATGAAAAGAGATAGAGTTCATCAGCATGTGATTCTTATCTTTGATTTCTAAAAGTAGACTACTTTTTATCAATTGATCTCACATTCGAGGATAAAGCTGTCCTTTTTCTCTCTGCAAATTCGTACTACAAAAAGCACCCAAGTGTCTAGAACACAGTCTCTCTGTCTTTCCTTTCCTTTAAAAATACAATTAAAAAGTATTAGAATAAGTGCAGTAATTCAAGTTTATTGATAGAAATATTCTTCATCATAATGCTAACAATATTCGGACCAATGTAAATGTTAATATCCCAACACCAATTGAAAGTTGTATTCTCTCTATTTATACATTTGCTATCAACATTACGAATAATGGATCCCATTGGCTTGGTAGTTTTAACCATTTTTGACAGATCTAAAATACTACCAATGATAGAGTGTTCTTTTCAGCAAATTTATTGTAAGAAATAAAGCGTATTTTGTATGCAGATCACCCATGATTCATGTCTACAACCTATTGTCATTTTTAAATAATAGCAAAAAAAGGGAGTCAAATAAACCTATTTTTTTTTTAGAAAATATAGACATAAAAAAAAGGGAGAGGGTATAGAGATATTTAAGAATATGTACCGAAACTCCCCACCAGCTTTGTAGCTATAAAAATTTGTACAAACTCTTTATTTTAAAATATTTGTGTAACAAAAAACATCGTTTTTGTAAGAAGTTTTGAGATAATTCATAAATAAAGGATAGAATAGATTATTTTTTTGGTGTGTATAATAATATATATATGTGTGTGTGAGAAAATATAAAAGGATTGGTGATATAATCATTACACAATTGAGGTTTATAGAGCTTTAAGGAGAGTTGGATGATAATATATGTTGTTTGGTTATATAAATGCTGGAAAAAGTATTTCATTTCTTTTTAACAGGGACAGAAATCGGTGGAATGTGGACCAGAACAATTGGTACACTTCTTTGACTCGTTTGGTGGTGAGGATGAACCAAACAATGAAAAGTGAAGTGTAGGCATTAGGTTTGGTCTTGGAAAATTACTAAGTATGGAACTTTCTGTAACGACTTCAGGATCTTCTTGATGATGAGTAGATCTATCCTGCTTGAATTTGAAGTAATCCGACGTAGCCTTATTTACATGAGGATGCTGTGTAAGCTGGTGTGAGGTTGTTGTAAAGGGCTGACGCTTGATGACATTAGAAATGGGTCCAATGCTCTTTCTGATACGATCAGGTTTGGATTGAGAAGAGAATAGACTAAAGAAAGGGAATCCACTAAGAATAGTCATGATGGTTTATTTTTCTTCAGAGTGGGGTGGAAATATTTATTTGAGTTTTTTTTTTTAAAAAAAAAAAGTGTAATAAAGGAAAGAAAGAAATACTTAAAATAGTTTTTTTTTTGGAAATAGCGAATACTTAAATGATAACAGCTTGTCAACGTGTTATCAGTACAAAAAAAAAGCAAGGTTAATTCCAAGCAAATGGCTGGAATTTCAATTAAGAAATGACTACAAATGATATTACGGCGCTCTTCTCCGCCGGTTATGTTTTCCCGTCCTCACCCGGATGATTCATAATTCCAAAGTAAATTTTTTCAAATCATATTTAAAAGTCGCCCCAGGGAAAAAATCAATTCCTTTTGTGAAAGGAAAAGAAGAAAAAAAAAAAGTTTTTTTCATCAAAAACTCAATCCTTTATATATCTTTTTTTTTAATAAAAAAAACCAAAGTGGGATGATTCTTTTACAATTTTTTATTACTTTCCAATATAATTTAAAATTCCGCTACGATCATGTCGATATATCAAAGCAGAAGGGGTTGAGGTGTTTTTGTTTTGGCTATTGAATATATGTGCATTTTTTATGTGTACAATTCTTGAATATCATCTCCAATAAATGGAATAGATTCACCTTGAAGATCAACATTTTCCAAGAAATGGTATGGGAATTCGACCAAATGACCACGGATATTGCCCAAATGATCACGGATGTCATCAACAGACATCTCAGGGTCAAAGACGTGACCGATATCAATCTCATTAGGATCAGGATAGAACTCCTTGTATTCATCCCAGTTAGTTACTATCCGTTTTAGATCATTAGTATTAGTATATATATATATATATATATATATAAAGATATACAAGTGACAAGTCATTGCTTACCATTATCATCGGGAACACAATGGAAGACATTACGGAAAGATTCAGTATTGGTTCTTGCAGTAGTATTCCATCTCTGAAGGGTCTCGTCATCAAGAGGATCCATAACCAATTGATCTTCTTCACTTTCGGTTGTATCGATTTGAGGAGTAGGTAAGGGCAACATGGCATCAGTGACTGCATCAGCGGGAGCATCGGGAATCAGGCCCAAGTGTTCCTTCCACAAGTTACGTCTCAATGTAGCGGCAAAACGACTAGCCTCATACTAAAATAAGCATTTATAAAAAAAAATAAAAAATTAATAAAAGTTGAGGAAACCACAAACTAATTTCATGAATTGTGTGTAACCTACTTGCTTGCCATTCATAAAGGAAGGAATGGTGTCTTGGTCTTCAACAAGCAGAGCAATTTCAGAGTCACGGTCACCACATTGGGAACGATCGTTCAAGTTAGATGAACCCATGATGACATACTTGTCTAAAGAAAAACAAAGAGAGTGATAAATAAACAAATAAATAAAAAAAAAAGGGTCCTTTTACCCACCATCAACAATCAAAAGCTTGGCATGAATATAAAGTTCTTCAGTAACGTAATCACCAGCCTCCTCTCTCTCAGCCTCTTCATCACGAGGCTTGGAAGTTTCGGTATCGTTTACCCAGGGTTCATTCTCAATATCACCACCCTCCATAGCATCCTTTGCAATACTATCACGAGCGAGACTATCCTCTAACTCATCACCCTCGTTGCGTCTGTAACCGTACTCATTGTCTTCACGAATACGACCATACTCAACCTCTTCTTCAGCGTTAAAGTCACCTCCAGTGCCCTGGGCAAAATCAGGATCACCAGCATGATGAACAACGTGAGCGCGTCTACCGGCATTCTGTTCATAGCCAGTGTTGGACAACTGTTGATCGGTAGAGTTGGAGTAACCGGCAGCACGAACAAGGAGCTCTTCAAGGTTGCTACGATTGATACGATCATAACTTCTTAAACTGTAGAAACGGATGTACTGATCGGGATCAATGCCATTGTCCTTCAACTTGTCAACGATACTCTTGCCACCACGGCAGATGGAAATGTATTGGTAGTGCATGACCAAACTATATATAAATTGGCGTGGTTAGAAAGTGTGGAGTTGATATTTTTTACAGAAAAAAAAAAAAAAGTTTTTTACCGAGCAGTTGCAGCATCCTTGGTACTAAGGTCAGCAGGGAAAGCGGGCATAAGAGGCATCAATACAAAGACCTTGAACTTTTCTTGTTCTTCATGAGCACGGATGATACGTTTTACAATAGCATTACCGATTTGATTCTTGAGGATAAAATCTTCATCATTTTCAGTGGAAGTAACTATATAGAGTATTAGTTTTCTGTGTGTACTCCCCCCTCTTTTTTTCTGTACAAAAAAAACTTACTAAAGAATTGGTTCTCAATGTAAACGTAATGTTCGGCGCGCATAATGGTAGCAATATAAGCATTTTGGATAGAGTGCTGTTGAAAAAAAAAAAAACGGTAAATACGACAAATATAGAATAGTGTAATTCCATTCTATATTACCTCAAGTTCAATGCCGGAGCTCCATTTGGCGCTACTTCTGAGTACTTGGGCTCGCATAGTACCAGTAACACCTGTGGTACGATGACGGTGGCGGTGTCTTCTATAATGGTGCTCATTTCCGTCAGGGTTCTGTTCTTCAATGAAGCGTTGCTGGAAGCCCATACCACCAAGAGGAGGCTGTAAGAAGGGAACATCATCTTTGCTCATAGCCTTTTCATGCTTAATAAAGTTCCAGCGTTCACAGAAATGACGAGCAACATCCAAAACTGGAGCACCAAGCTGTATAGAATTGTGTGTGTGTGAGTAGGGGCCATACGTTTTTGTATATTGCGTCACACGTTGTACTTACCATACATAAGGACATATCGTGCCATGGCATTCTAGGAATAACAGTTTTGTCGATAAGGCGCATATCCCAATCGCTTACTAAAAAAAGGCTATGGTATTTAGTATTATTATGTATTTAGTGTTACAGCTCTATATACTTTACCATGTTCGAAATCTCTTACTCTTGCGTCACTGTAGTCTTGACCTATATTATTCATGCTTTAATTTCGAGAAACTTTGGTCTTTATAACAATAAGTGTGTTACCTGGGAACAGTTCATTGTTAGGGTCGTTACCATGGAAATCAGCCAAAGGATGGGCATGAGTATCCCAACGACTAAATAATAATAAAGATGAATAAGAAAAAAAGAGATAAGTTTTTTGTTTTATATGTGTACTTTACCCAAAGCACAAGTCAATACCACCAAGGAAGGCAATCTGATTGTCAACAACAACGAATTTTTCGTGGTGGGACCAGAAAAAGGTTCCTCCGAGGTTGTGATCAGGATGTCTTTGCACTATTTTTAAAATTAGTTTACAGAAATCCTTTTAAGCGCGAACTTCTTTTTTTATTATTGCTGAAAATAAACTTACCAATAATATTTTCACTCAAACTTTCAAGTGTTTCTTTGGTATGCTTACTATCCAAAGTCATGGCAAGTTCGACTTCCTATTATTGGACTGAGTTTAGAAAAGCTTTTTTTCCCCTCTCCTGTTTTTTTTTTTTTTTTTGCTTTTTGTACCTTGTACACAACAATATAAATCTTAACACCTTGATCTGCCTTTCTCTTCAACAAGGTATCAAGACGATACTCAGGGTACTTGGTAGGAGGTCTGCGCATATACTAATTGCGTGTGTTATTATTTGATGATAATGTTACTCTAAATTGTATATTAAATATTTATTACCAATTCAGGTGTCTAAAATATATATAAAAGTTTAATTAATAAAAAAAAAAAGCGATTAGCTTTTTCATATGCTTCCACTTACCAACCACCAATCTTCAATATAAATAGATTCCGTTGCATTCTCAATAGCTTCAGAAACAGCCCTATTTAATGTACACACACGTCAAATAACTATTTTTAAAGTTTGTTTTTTTTTTTGTTTATATTTACCAGCAGTAATTTTGACCATCAACAAAATACTTTACTTGGCAGTTGTGTCTAACTGCAGCAAAGGAGTCATATCTGTGTTGTTCACTGGCAAGTTGTTGTTCGATGAAATCATCATCCTTGCCTTCTTCTTTTTCATTGGACTTTGAGTCGTTATGATCAAAGACCTTGGTCACTTCGGAAATGAGGTTTGTAAAGAAAGACATTTATTTTTCTTGCTTGAAAAGAAAGAAAGAGAAAAAAAAACGAAAAAGAAAATAAAAAGTAAATGATTAAATACTAAATTTAGTGTAACTGTTCTTAGTGATTTCATTCTAAAGTGATTCAACTCCGTTGGCTTCCTTTTGATGGTGTACGAAAACCTTCATAATGAAAAATACATGGTACGTTTGATGTATTTAAACTACCTAAAATGATACATTTTTATGCTGAAAATATACACTTTGTTCTCAGCAATCTGAGTTCCTTATTTCTGCATTCTTTAGCGTCCTTTTCTATCTATTATTTTTTTTGCAACAGTCATATTTAATATAATAGTGAAAGCTGTTTTAGTTCTAATAACATATGCAGCATGTTTATTGTTCAAGCAAAGCCTTTTTTCTTCTGGACCAAACAGTTTAAGTTAGGGTGTTTAAACTCATGACGTGATATTAATTGCTTATTTATTTATTCATTTAATTTTGCTGAACTTTATTTAACTCTATCTGACAGTGTCTGGGAGATAATATACTAAAAGGACATGATAAGACCTTATTAAGCAAAAAGCACTCTATTCTTATTCTTTATTTCGGCCTAGCTCATCTGATAAAGAGTCACTCATATTGTGACTTTGAATTGACTCTTTTGAGATTGATAATGATGATGTGGTTGTACTGATTGGCAAGCCATATCTTTCTCTTTTCCTTTATTTTATTTTTCTTTATTAAACTTACTGTCTAGTTGCTTTATTCTATATTTCATCTTATTATTATCAGAAAAGCTACAGTTTAGTTATCCTCTTATTTGCTCATCGAATATTTTTTATATGACTCTTGATGTCTAGTTGCTGTATTTGATTGAAACACTTTACCCATGACCATTAAATTCAAGTAAATGAATACTCCTAATTGCAAAATAAAATACTAAAATACACCATCTCTTTTAGAATTGAATAACAAAAAATCCTGTTTTTACTAGAACTTGAAAGAAAAAACGATAACGCAAATTATTTTAAATTCATATGAGAAGAAGACGAGGTGGAGCAAGTTCACGAGATGACGAATTCAAAAGAAATAACAGTCGCTATTCAAGAGAAAACAGTCCTCTAGAAAGACAATTATTTGATCCTCGTTCTGATAATCCAATTCAATTTAACAGAGCACCACCACCATCATCATCACAGGTGCGATCCATTCGAGAGGATAGCGATGTACGACAACAAACAGATGATACCAATTCTAAAAGACAAACAAGAACACTATGGACAGGGGATGATGAAAAGGTCAGCAAGACACCGCCACGTATTATGGAGCGAAAGACAAAGACGAATAACAATAGAATAGTAACAGTAACAAAAAAAACCGAAACAAAACCAGCTCCTGTAACAGAAGATGAACTAAATAAACGGAAACTAAAGACCCTTATTAGTTCCATCCATTCTATTGAGACCTCCATTTCAAAAGTGACCGAGGCATCGCGTCAAAGCACCTGTTTTGCGCCGCAGCAACCCAAGGAAACGTCGCGCTATCAGGAAAAAGAACAGAAGGAAACGATCATAACAGATCAAGACATCTTGGAAGCAGAGAAGATTTGGCGTGAAAAGATGAGCCTCCATTTGTTGTTAGGCAGTAAATACCTCGAGGTACTCAAGCTGGATCCGGAATATGCCGAAAAAAAGGGTCTGGAATCTTTATGTTGGAAAAGGGCGATTTATAGCTTGGTTGGCCAATTTAGAAATGCACTCAAGAACGCTTCTACGTTGCTCCAGGAAACAAAGAAGAAGAAGAAACTGCCTATTTTTAACAATGAACTCGATGACTTGGAGTTGACACCGATTATTTCGGATGAAGAGGAAGAGGGGCCCGGTCTAGAAATGAAGGCAAAGTTGGCAAAAATGACATTATCACTCTTTCTCGAGTTTCTCGATAGTGCCGATGATTTTTATCAACAACTTTCTGTATTTCTAAAATCAATCGATGCAGCCAATGACTTGGAAGAGATGGAGATATATTTGGCACAGTGGAGACGTACAAAAGCTTACAAGTGGTTTAGTTGTATCAATCTTCGAGGTGATATTGCTCGTTATAGATGGAATTATATACCAGACAAAAAGGACATATTGGCGTGCAGTTGGACAAAGCAAGATGCGTTTGAAGTAGCTTGGAAGCGGTACTTTCTAGGTGTTTGGTTGATGCCAGCCAAAGGAAACCTCTACTTTAACCTCTCTTTGCTACTGATACCCGAAGATAATAAATCAAATACACAAGGTTATGGATTCCACAAATTATACTTTTGTGTACGCAGTTTGATGGTTCGTCGAAACGGGTTTTTGAATGCAAGAGAGGGCATTATCACACTCTTTGAAAGTAATCGATGCTGGCTTAATAAGTACTTGGAGACGCCATCAAAGCCATTAAACAAAAAGGGAGCCAATATAAACCTGAAAAAGGCAGCAGTAACTACACCAAACGATATAAGCGTCGCACCCGCCCTTTTTATTCGACTTCATGGTATGCTTTTTACTAAAATTGGGTTGGATGAATTTGCAAAGACAAAACGCATCTTTTTCGAAACTTTGTTTCCGAAAAGACTGAGAAGAGAACTTAACGAAAATAGTAACAATGGTAGCCAGCCAGCCGTTAAGAGTGTGTATAGACTCTCTAATTCTTCTCAGTTCTGGCTCGAAATAATTGTTCTATGCTTGTCTTCCATTTATACTTATGATTATTCCAATTCCAAACTGGGCAAAATCATTTCAAACAATAAAACTCGACTGTTTAGCGGAATAGATGAACAGCAGCAACAAAAGGAACAGGATTTATTAGAAGACATGAAAAACAATATATTATTTATAAATGGTATTGACCTCACATGTCAAATTGCTGTTGAAATTTTCCAGGCTTATCTCGACACATTCGATTTAAAGGTGCCTGAGCTGCCAGAGTTACCCCATATCACTCTGGAATTAAAAGAGAATGCATCATTTTTATTTGAAAAGGATGCAAATAAAGAAGAGCAAGAGGCACAGCCTATTGAACAAGAATCAAATCACCTATCCGAGCTTATCTACATTGAGGTACTTTTGCACTGGATGGTGATGAATGGAGTGTGTATTCAAACACAAGAACAGCCGTCGTCTCTCTGGGAAGACTTGATTGGCGATATTGATTATGATTTGGTGTTCAAGGGTAATAATCGTCATACGCTTTCACAGGAGCGCAAATCAAATATTTCACCTGCCTTTTGGCCACTCTTACTGGAGTTTCTGACAAAACTATTATTGGAGCTACCGGATAATATCAAATATGAAATGATCAACCATCACTTCTTGGACAACGAAGATGAAAATGAAGTAAAGAATGAAGAGGATGTCTCTAGAAGTGAATGGTTGTTCTCAAAAGATATATTCACGTTGGTGGACTCGAAACCTGAACTTCCAGAAGAGCAACAACTTCGTGGCCTGGGCTGGGTTGATGAGACTCATGGTAGACTGTTAAAGCTTGGCTTTAAACAGAGTAGTGCCGAAGATAAAGCAACAGCAACTACAGATGATAATACTCTCCGTCGTAAATTAAAGATTTTAAATTATGGTTTTATTCTTGTCAAAGTAAGTGTATATATACCATCTATATAAGAATCAACGTTAACTATCATCATACTAACTACCATTTATTCTATGCAGAATTTGGAAAATGTTTTACATTATGATGCTGTTCATGAAACCTTCACTGTATCAAAAGACCTTGAAGAGAAGCTTGTTTTAAATCATCAGAAGCAATCATCTGCAATAGCTAAGAACCTAGCTGAACAAGAGGAAGTGTTATACGGTGATATTGAAATGACCGATACCATTTCTGCCATGGACGATGATGTATTGTTATCTAATGACACAGACTATTCAGTCGACGACGATGAAGATGACGATATTATGACTCAATTGAAGAAACGCCGTGAACAATTACAGTCTATGATTGTGATTAATGAAAAAGAACAGCAGGCTGGTTATCACCGTCTACCTGCCCGCGTAAAAGAAAGAAAGGCAAGATTAGATTATCTTCGTCAGCATATCCTGCCTGGAAAGACTGTACTTGTTCTTGATACAAATTGTTTTATTGGCCATATTGATCTGGTTACAAAACTGGTTAATTCTGCAAAATGGTCAATTGTGGTGCCTCTAGTCGGTAAATGATTTAATGTCTATATAGTTCTCATTAGGAAACTTAACAGGAGTATTAATTTATTTATTTTTAGTGATAACTGAACTGGATGGACTTCGAAGTAGCACTCAGACGCTAGGTTCAGCCGCCCAAGAAGCAATCGAATTGATTGAAAGTGTCTTGGCAAAGAAACAACGTCAAAATCATAGTTTACGTGTTCAAACGTCACATAATAATTTTATGACTGATATCTCTATTCGATCCGAGCAATTTATATTTGGAGAAACCGACAAGAATCTTGATGATTTGGTACTGTCAGCTTGTCTCTGGTGGATTTCTCAATCACACGATAAAAACACTGTTCCTGTCTGTTTAGTCACAGGCGATCGTAACTTGAGCGTAAAGGCTCGTGCAAGAGATGTTCAGGTTGCACCTGTCTCTGCTATTATGCAACTTACTCCAAAGTAATATTAATAAATCATCAGATTTGACTTTATGTTAAAAAGTAAGAACTGCGTGACTTAGATTTAGAAAAAAATACAAAAAAAAAACAACGTAAAATCTATCTGGTTTAGTTTCTTTTCTTTACAGTTCCATCATCTTCCTTTTAACATCATGTCAAATAAGAAAGATACAAAGAATTATGAAACACTAGACAATACAGTGCAAGAAGGCTATAGTGCACACGGTGAGTACGCAGCACAGCAAGGAGAGTATGACTATACTGATCCTAATCAGTATTACAATGATCCCAATCAGTATTACACTGATCCCAACCAGTATCATGGATATAATAATTATACCGATACAAGCAATACTGGTTATAGCTACGATCAATACTACCAACAATACTACGATACTCAAAGTGCAGGCTACGACGCAAATGCTTACAATAACGCCTATTATAATCAGACTGACACGACACTACCCGAGTCTGTCGCCAACATTGTTGCTAATTCAGCATCTACAACCAAACCATCAAAATATACAAATAACACCGGCGCCGCCACAGCCTCTATTACCGCATCTGTTTCTGCACCAAATCCTTACTATGCTAATGCCAATTCAAACAATCCACAATTGCCTATAGTTATTTCCAAAACAGGTTATACGGGACCAAATTCAACTCTCCCTACTTCAACAACACCTACTACTGCCACTACAACAAGTTCTTCTCAAGCAGATTCAAAGAAGAAGGGAAAGCAAAAGAAATTGGTTAGACAAGCAGGAGGAGAGTTATGGGAAGATAATTCGCTTTTAGAGTGGGATGATAATGATTTCAGATTGTTTGCTGGCGATCTTGGAAACGAAGTGACAGATGAACTTTTATACAAGGCGTTCTCAAAGTATCCTAGTCTTTTAAGAACACGTGTGGTTCGTGATAAACGCACATTGAAATCCAAGGGCTTTGGTTTTATCAGTTTTAGGGATCCTGATGACTTTGTAAGAGCTTGGAGAGAAATGAATGGTAAGTGGTATTGGTAGTAGAACTTTAAATGAAATACTAACATGTACATTTTAAAACAGGTAAATATGTTGGAAATAGACCTATTAAATTACGTAAGAGTAATTGGAAGGAAAGAAATATTGATGTTAGAGCTAAAAAGGAACGTGAGCGCGTTGGACCTTATCCAAAGATCCGTTAACCGTTATTTTTGTAATAAGAAATAAATAAATAAACAAAATATTAAGAGTTGAATTGTATTACACACTAAACATTATAGAAAGTATTTTATTTCATTTTAATAACAATGAAAATAATAATAAAGACTTAGTCCAGATGGCATCCATTGGGATGATCGTTAAGTACATTCAAGGCAATCAATATGACATCAACAGCCCACCAAATACCTCCAAGACCAGCAGTAACGAGTTTAAGAACACCCAGGAAGATGTATCCCAAATAGAAACGATCAACACCTAAAATATAGATGTATTATTATATAAATAACCATTTGAATAAAAAAAAAAATATAATAAACTACTTACCAAAAGGTCCAAGGAAGATGGAGAGCATCAAAGCAACAAACCAACTACGGTCAGAAACACACATGTCATCTAGTAAGAGACCATCTTCCGGTATCTTTGGCACAGGATGGCTATGCTTATAGGCAAAATGGAAGGACAAGGTAAGGACGGCTGTGATGGCAATGACAATAATCCAAGTAGCAAGAATCCGGTGACCGTGGAAGTCTAGTAGACGCTTGAACTTTTGGACGCATGTTTGTCTCTCACCTGAAACCAAAGGTGCTTCTTCGTCTTGTCTGTTTGTAGTTCCGTATTCTTGGGACATCTGGGAAATAATAATAATAAAAAAAAAGGTATAAAATGAAAAGAAAGAAGAAGAAGAGAGAGAGAGAATGAGAAGTGAAAAAACAAAAGAAATAAACAAGAATACGATGGATGTACGACATCATACTTCTCTTGTAACAATAAAATGCAAAGTAATGATGATGCTTTCATTACTAAAATGCAAAACAGTTGTTTGTGCTACGTGCTGTCTCGAATAGCTCAAACTAAAACTCGCATAAAATAACTCTAGTGCCCTCAAATCGGTCATGTTATCATGTTTGTATCATACAGAGTTTCCAAGTGTGTGGATTGGCTTTATTTTTATTTTTTTTTTCCAAGGTGAAAGGGAGTTTAATGGACGATTAGAGAGTGGTAATATTAGTGAATTTTGATTTATTCATACAAAGAGATTGTGGCTTCGTTTTAAAGAAGTTGAATATTATGCTCGTAACTTTGTAACACTTTATATATATATTAATAGTTGCGTGAAACTTTTCGTTAAAATACAAATATAGAAATCCGTTAACTAAACTAAAGTTGTCGTAGATATGTTCTTTCTAACCCACAAATATTTCTCCATTAATAAATAAAAAGGGCACCACTTGTTCTGAGAATATCATCCATTGTTATAAGGCCACTTACTTATATATTTTTAGCAGAAGAGAGAGAACCGGGCTAATATATGGTATCTCGGGTGTATGCACAAAATAAACAGTAAATAAAAAGAACTTTTAAATAGCAATCAAACAAGTTGACCTTACCATATTATACACAAATCAACAATAAGCGAAGCCAATCCTTTTTGCTACTTAAATGAAATTTTGATTTGTAAGAATGTGTAAATAGCATTACTGATATATCAAATAATCACCTAAATCATTTGACGATGAAATTGTGATAGATTGAAGATATACAAAAATGATGATCCAAATGCTGTCAAACACAAAAAATTAAACGGACACAAGAACAAGCATAGCCTTCTTCATCGCTGATGGTACGTCAAGTAGACTTGCCAATATATATATGTATTTGGATATCTTTATACAATAATATTAAGAATATTTTTTGACCACAATTTACTATTTTAGGTGTTTACTAAGGAAAACCATTCAAGCAGGGTCCCACCAACTTACCTTTAAAACCTGATGAAGCATATTGAGCATAGAGAAAAGACCAAATACCCTTACCATATTAAATATAAACCAATTTAATAAATAGATAAACAGAGTATTTATTTCTATTACCAGCCAGAAGATTTTTATTAAAAAAAAAAGGAAAGAAAGAACAGAGTGTAATGTATATATGATCGAGTTTTAGCAGCAACACAATGGGTGAAATCGCATAACCATAAGCTGGTGGTAAAAAACACGTGTTTTGGTGGGAAAGTAGACTACCTATATGCAAAAATGTAGATTTTATTGTTGGTAATAAGCCAATAAGATTCATAAGTAATAGTTGGTGCATAAACAATACCATTGGACATTTTTATGAAGAGAACCAATAACACCCTTTTCATTATGATCAATAGTAACAAAAAATGATTCAAAGGATCATCTATAAGCATGGATATCTGGCATTTATATTTATGAAAAGAAAATCTGAGTCGAGGTAAAAAGAAAAAGAAAGGTTGCTCATTTTCCGTGAGAAATATTGGCAGCATTTAGCACTTTAATAAGCATCGTAAAAATAAGGGGGTAAGAGTGTCTGTCGTATTTAAGGTCATAAGAGATATAAAAACATTAGAATAAGAAATAACAAGACATACAAATGTCAAATAATAAGATGGATCGATAAGATTTAAAAATATATAGAATCCATTATTTAATCAATATGATTAAATAATGATAAACTATGAAGTAACACACAGGAAATACCAGTACCTTAGAAACAGGTCAGAGTAAACCCAAAACATTATGACAAATAGAGCATATATTATAGAATCAACTTAGATAAGATTAGCTACCTTATCTAAGAGGACAGAACAGCTTGATCTATAATATATCATGTTTGATTATATATGTAATATCATTAGATAGTAGTATGCTGATGATAGAGGTGAGACATGGATCGTTTATGATGTCTTAGCTCAACAACCGTCTTATCCATAACTTTTGTGGTATGGAACTACGGTAATAAGGATAGATCACATGTAGTTTAACTTATTGATTAAAGACTGTTCTCAGTGTTACTCAAGATAGATGTCAATAGTAGAAGTTGTACCTATTTAATAATATTCTTTTATACATGTAATAAGCATTTATATAGAATATATATTGAAACAACTCGTACCTTTAGTTCTGATTCAATATCAGACACCAACTAAAGGACTCCATACTGACAGTGCATTAGATAATGTCATTGAAACCACATCTGCCTATAAATAGTTTATAAATCGAACAACCCATCACTATTCATGCAAAACCTAAATTGTCAATATATACAAGGCTTAAGTAAAACCAACTCAACCCTTGTGACGCAATAATTCTTATTCTGATATATTCTTGGAAATAATCTATCTTCGAGGTCTTAACTTCTTTTCTTATATTAATTTCTTTTGGTATAATAAAAGTCTCATTAATCTCATCAAACCTTTTGATTCTTGTTAAATTAAGTGTGAATTTGCTGAAATATCACAGTGTCTTTCCAAAAAAAAAAAAGACTCTGTTAATTCATTTTACAAAAACGAATAAGTATTCACCCTCTATATAAAACACATATTATAGTTGGATCAAATACTTTCCCTTTAAGATCTACAATATCCCAATTTTCATCATTTTGGCCTCAGTTGATCGTGAAATTATCGATGAACCGTGTATTAGACTTCTTAAATTTTGTGCTCATCATAATTTAGTGCTTATTGATTTATAAAGGGAAAGAGATTTAAGATAGTTTATTCAGGAAAGAGTGTATTTTTAACTCCTGTAAAATTTATTTTTCAACAGATGTACAGGTAAAATTCATCACAATTGGATTCTTACATTTTGTCGTATTTGCCTGTTAACTTGTATATGTTGTACAAGTTACATTGAATACAGATGACGTTGCATAGCTATTGTAACTCAGACTTTCTATTTAATATTACATGGATGAATTTGTTATGGGCTCTCTCTCGAATTTAATAAAGAGTAACTAAGAGACTCATTCTACATAACAGACTATTTTTCTTGATTATTTTATTTTGATATCGCCCATACCACACATTTGATGTTATCATCACTATACATTAAACCAAGAACATAAAAATAAACCTGCTCGAGTTTCTCTATGAAAAATAGCAACTAAATAATGCAGGAGGATTCTAATCTTCGAATATGTTATATATTTAAAGATTCAATTGATTCAAAAGTAATTCATTATGGAATATCCCAAAAGAATCGCCAGAAACGAAGACGAGCATATTCTGGGCTCTGTAGAGATGGCAGTCGTAGAGGAGAGAATTCTTGGACAAGCAGATACCAGTATTTGCGAAGATCATTAAGTGATCTGCTAGCAATGGACGCTGTTCATTTAGGTCCAAAAGGGATCCTCCAGGGCTCAATAGAAAAAAAAAAGTAATTCATTATGTGACATCTGATATAATCATGATTGACTCAAATGGTAAGACTAAAAACTCGCACTTGGCATTTATATCAAAATCGAAGAAAATATTTCTCAATAATTTGAAACCTTTTCATTTTCTTGAAAAGGACAGTATGTCTTAACTGATAATGCACCGCTATCAACATCAGGTGCTGATAAGGCACAATAATTAAGTTTAAAGCCAATGAATATAGATAATGATGAATGTTATCTATACATTGATTTGCTTTATTTATTTTAACATAATGTTGATTGAGCAATAAGGTGATACGAGATGGGGATCATTTTTTATTATTTATTTACTTTGCTTTATTTTGAGTATTTTACCCCATTTATTTATTATTTATTTATACTGTATTTCCACCGTCAATTGGACAAATTTTTGAAAATGTTGGTCGTATTTTCCAAAAAAATTGGTCACATTTTTGAAAACCAATTGGTCACTTTTTAGAGATTCATTTGGTCGTTTACAGTGTTTTGCGTTTGAAAATAGAAATTTGGGAAAATAAAAATAGGGCCTTTTTGTTTGTCCAGTAGAAAATTTTGATTTCAGTAGAATTTTGTAAATATAGTAGAGATTCTTGTCAAACAGCAGAAAGGTTTGATCATTGATAGAGATACTTGACCATCAATATACACATCACAAAGCCAATAAAAACGAAAAGGGCTTATAGTAGCTCTAACAAAACTAGATTTATTAATCGTAAAATTGTATTTTTTCCATATTCATACACTTTGCGAATAATCTTCACAAATGACAGGTCTAACCCTGACAGACTTTGGGTGTCAGCAATCATTTCGTTCTTGAGAAGAGGTATTTTACGTACTTCTTCCTTAATATTTGACCAACACTCTTTAAAAAAAAGAGAAAACCAATATGGTAGTAAAAACAAAGTAGTATACCTGTTGTCATGACTTCTTTGGCTTTATGTATCGTGACATTATTCATTCTCGTATGAGGAAAATTACACATTTACAAATATCCAAGTATGAAGAAACTAGAGTTCCAATTCTTCATCACTTGCTCCCAAAGAGCTAAAAGATGCCACCGTACAAATCGCCGTACATGTCAGCGTACATGTCAGCGTAAATGGCAGCGTACATGACAGCGTACATGGCAGCGTATATGGTCCGTACATGACAGCGTAAATGGCACCGTACATGGCAGCGTTCATGCACTGCAAAAAAAAGTAGTGCTTTCAAAGGTCTGAAAGTAGTGCTTTCAGAGGGGTAAATGACAGCTCAGAGGTCTGAAAGTGCTCTGAAAGAAGGGAAACTTTCAGAGGGACTCAGAGGTTTGAAAGTACTGAGGATGAAATTTGAATGAGTTTAAAGTAAATTAAGTACCTCCCCCCCCCCTTTTTTTTTTTCTACTTCTTCCCAGAAGGACATCTAATATAATGTTTAGGATAAAACGACCTTTTTTTTTTTTGCAACAGCGCATTGTACATGTAATTTAATATTCTAAAAAAAGGACGTTATTAATCCAATAATAATTCCTTATATTTATCATTTCATGGTACGCCTTTCAATCGCATATCGCGTTCAGATGGCATCAATGCCTTATCATCCACTTATATTAGCTTATATTCATCTTTTAGTTTACAAAATAATGAGCTCATTAGAATTTATAATACAATTATTCTTATCGTCAAAATATATATTGATTATTAATTAATTCATTTGCTTATTTATTTCATTATATATTCCTTAAAAAAAGGACAACAATAGCATCTACATATTACATAGCTAAATTACAAAGAAAGGATGGAGATATAAAAGTATACAATATGTACAATAATAATAAAAACGGTGTATATTTTAAACATAAAGAGAAGTGCCAGGCAGTAATATATACCCATTGACAATGTGTAAACCTAGGGATATGAGCTGTGACAGACGTTCTGGTA
>MU622245.1:977788-1001169 GCA_025399235.1 Backusella circina FSU 941
GTTAGTTGAGCATTGGTAGTACTCGACTAAATGGTCGAGGACGACGAATTTTTGCTCGACTTACTCGATTTAGGTTGAGTGAATCGAGTAAAAAATCGTCGTGCTCGATTTAGGTCGAGTGAGTCGAGTAAAAAATCGTCGTACTCGATTTAGGTCGAGTAGGTCGAGTAAAAATCGTCTCGCTCTATTTCAGTATACGTGGACAAATGGTATTGCCCTCTTTTTTATTAGATCGAGCAGATCGAGCAGATTGATTATTTATTATTTTTATATATATTATTAGGGCAAGCAACAAGAACAACATAGACAAGGTTATTATTATGAATCAATATTAAAAGGAAGATATGAATCTTTTATTTTATAATAGAACACCCCAAAAGTAAACACAAACACATTTTAAGAAGCAATATATATTCAATAGCAAAAATATCTTTTATTGTACTTTAATTTTATATAATACAAGTCTATTCTAATGTATCTTACCAATATCCGTTAATATTATACCAGTATATAAGTAATAGCTAAGAAAGTCCTATATGGAATAAGCGCTAAGGAATGAACTGTGTTAGTATAAGAGTGCTATAACAGTTTTGTAGAGTCATTGTAACTGGATCAACTTACAATGTATAAGAGCTTGTTCAAAAAGGTATAATGAGTGCTATGTACGGCAAAAATAAACAGAGATTATATTTGTCCAATGGTGGTTCCAACAGTTAACTTCTCACAACACTTTAAAAAAACTCACCGTATTGGATAATAAAAAGAAAAATAACTCCTATTTATTTTGCTGTCTATCTTTTAGCTGTTTGGGAGCAAGTGATGAAGAATTGGAACTCTAGTTTCTTCATACTTGGATATTTGTAAATGTGTAATTTTCTACCATATTGGTTTTCTCTTTTTTTTAAAGAGTGTTGGTCAAATATTAAGGAAGAAGTACGTAAAATACCTCTTCTCAAGAACGAAATGATTGCTGACACCCAAAGTCTGTCAGGGTTAGACCTGTCATTTGTGAAGATTATTCGCAAAGTGTATGAATATGGAAAAAATACAATTTTACGATTAATAAATCTAGTTTTGTTAGAGCTACTATAAGCCCTTTTCGTTTTTATTGGCTTTGTGATGTGTATATTGATGGTCAAGTATCTCTATCAATGATCAAACCTTTCTGCTGTTTGACAAGAATCTCTACTATATTTACAAAATTCTACTGAAATCAAAATTTTCTACTGGACAAACAAAAAGGCCCTATTTTTATTTTCCCAAATTTCTATTTTCAAACGCAAAACACTGTAAACGACCAAATGAATCTCTAAAAAGTGACCAATTGGTTTTCAAAAATGTGACCAATTGGTTTTCAAACAAATGACCAATTGAGTTTCAAAAATGTGCCCAATTTTTTTGGAAAATACGACCAACATTTTCAAAAATTTGTCCAATTGACGGTGGAAATACAGTATAGCCACTTTATTTATATATTTTTTTATGTTGGGATTTTACATATACTTTAAAATTGGAAGCTTATATCTCTGTCAATTCCAGGAAAGATATGGGCGGTACTGGAACGACCAGTTCATTTGGACCAATGCGAGTAATAGCAGCAGTGATTTTACCGTTGCGTGTAATGTTTCTTGCAGCTGCTTCTGAAGATTTTCTTCGTCTTAAACGGCGGGAAACTTCCTCTGGATTGATATTGCTATTTTCACTTTGCTTAAGCGTTTTTTCAAAAAATAGATCAGGGTGAGTACATGTACCAAGTGCGCGTCTCATTTTGGTGCTAATGATGGAAAGTCCGATTTGGAATGATGCATTCATCCATCCAAAGCCTTCGCGAGGGACGTATTTGAAATCTACGCCCACGTTACCATATTCCACTTGAACTTTATGAGTCATACTAACAACATCATACTTTTCTGGAACAACTCCATTAAAATCAACAAAAGATTTTGTGATGCTATAAATAAATAAAGTTAATTGTTAGGATATAAAGAAAACAAAAACAAACAAAAATTTACGTGTAAAGCCATCTATAGGCTAATCGACAAGCTATATCGTATTTATCATAGTTTTCAAATGCTTTCCAGGCCATGATCTGATGCGGAGCCCAACCAAAAGGGAAATCCCATTGTCGATTCGGCCTGTCCAAAGAAGTAAGGCCTCTAGACTCTTCTGTACCAGATACCAAACCACCTAGAACTTCGAATTTATAAAGTGAGTGATCAATCATGTCTTGAGCCTGTTTATGGCTAGCACACTTGGCCCACATTGCCCAGAAAGCAGTAACAGATTCATAGTTTGTTTGTCGTTTGAGTACAGTATCATAATCAAAATAGAGCTTCTTGTCTTCGTTCCACAGGTACTTATCTATTCTCTCTTTTCTAGTATAGGATTTCTCTCTCCAATCTTGCATAGTGTATTCTGTACATTCATTGCCTTGTCTATAAACAAACTTTCCTCCAAAGAATTTCTCAATGGTATCACCAATATCAGTTTCATACTTGTAAAGCAAAGAATTGAGATCGATAGTAGCTAAATTTGCACACACTTTTTCATAGCGATAGGTAGTATCGTGACCTGATTCGCGAACAGCACGATCGTGTAAAAAGTACTCGTCAAGCAGCGGCTCTACTATCGTACCATCATTGTACTTTTCAATGTATTCATTGATACTTATTCCAAGTTTATCTGCAAAAGGGGAGATAACATGATCGAAATGGGAAGCCTCTGTTTCGGGAGGGATTCCCAAGCCCTCAGGTCTGAATCTAGAGAGACCAGTTTCCGGATCATAGCGTGGCTCAGACATCCAAACTTGGTTATACTCTTTGATAGCTGCCTGAAAAACATCACTCAACCAGGATAAATTTTCTTCATTGTGCTCCAATTTCTCATAAACACGAAGTGCCATATCTGTGAGAAAAGGTGGCTGGGAACGGCAAAGATAGTAGGACCTATTGGCATTCAAGATTTTACCGTAATGTTTGATTTGATAAACAAAGTTGTCAACCATACTTTGGGCAAGCTCTGTGCGACCATCATTCAACAACCCCAATGTTTCAAAATAAGAGTCCCAACCATACATCTCGTTGAATCGTCCTCCAGGGACAACAAAGGGAACACCTTTAAACACTGTGCCCTCCCCTGTAGCAGACTTCTCCTTTCTCATCGCCAACGCAAGAATACCAGGGCGATTGTTGATACTCCTCACGAAATGAGGGGTGATGTGCTCTGGAAGCTTTTCAACCTCCAACTTTAGGTACTTTTTCGTTTCAGCAACCTGCTTATAGTAGGCATACACCTCGTCTTCATTATACGGGATATAGATCCGAGGATTGTGATTAGCCGATCTGTTTTTTGGATCAGCACAAATGATTTCAAGGCCTTCAGCGTCGATACGTCGAGTCAAGCCATCCCAAAAATTATGTTTAATCATACGAGAGAGTCTATCCACAGGGTTTTCGTTCAGTCTAGCCTCATCAAGTACAATATGTTTTCTTCCATAGTCATCTGCCAATGCAAGCTCTTGTAGTAGATTGGATAGCATGTAGGTGCCTCGGATTTCAATCTTGCGATACCCACCAGAGTCTGCTGTACCAACAGAGAATGATTTAGGGCCTAAATCATTTACAGTGATTTGGAAATCCCCATCCGTATCCTCTTGTTCAACAAGGATACGTTGTGTCTCCTTTACATCAATCAAAAATTTCTGAGCTTTATTTTTGTCATCTGTATACATATAAATAATTTAAAGTAAGTGGGAGTTTGCGGGATTTTTTTTTTTTTTTTTTTTGGTGTGCTCGGTATCTATTTTACCATGAGAAGCTCTTCTTTTACGATCTGGGATGATGGCGTCTTGGGACTTGTCAAGTCGAGTCTGTAATACAAAACATATTGAATTTACAATATCTTTTTATCCATGGTAAACTTACAGTATAGTTTTTTAAACGGCTAATATAACCGCCTGCATTGAGGCCAGTGGTATAGTATGTACTTGCAGGTGCATGAGCGTCTACCTCTTGGTCAGAACTTACATGTATAGTTGATTGCATAGTCAAAACTATGTAGATATTTTGAGGAAAAAAGGAAAAGAAAGAAGCAAAAAATAAAAAAAAAACCAAAAAAAAAGTTTAAAGAAACAAAAATAAGAGAGAGAAGATAGTAAAATAAGTATCAGATAGCGTTTTAAGTACCCCCCTTTTTTGTTGATAATTATGACGCTGTATTTACTTGTATTATAAATATGTAAATATTGTATTATAGTTTATTATTTATTTATATATATATATAAATTATAAATAGACTAAATTAATAATGCAAAATTCATCCTTACTTGAATGTGACAACATTGAAAGCTTAGTTTGATACGACAAGTTGTTTTCATTGGCTGAATCGATTCTGAGTGGATAACAAGCCAAAGTGATAATAAAACTTGCGGATCGTAAAGTCTAGAACATGCTTTTCTCTTTTTTCTCTTCCTTATAGAAATTGTATCATGCAAAAGTTGATTTGACAGTGTCGACGAATATATTTTTTCAATTCATTGATTTGATTTTTCGTGTTGAACTTTAACCAATCATATTCACTTACAACTTCGGACTTTCCTGCTTCTCAACCGTGACTTGAACTTGTGGCTGATGAAATTTCTTGCACTTTTTTTTTTTTTTTTTTTTTTTTTTACCTTTCTTTAAAGCATTATTAAACCAAAATGTTTGAAGAAGATACAGACGCACTCTTTAACGTTTTTGGTGGCGCCAGCATTCAAGATCAGTTTGATGACGCTATCGAAGAAGACTTGAGCGACGAAGAACCTAACTTGAAGCGCGCTGTCTCTCCTGGAGACGAAGAGCTCGATCGCATCAAGAAGCAAAAGCTCGAACAAGAGCAGGAAATTGAAAAGTTTGCTGATGATTTAGCACATCAAATTCAACCCATTGTCGCAGATACATTTGAAGAGGAAACATCGAGAGAAGTGGCAAACATTGCTGGTCTTCAAAGTGCACCCAACACGGAAGGTACACAGATCACTTTGAGTCATCAGGTATTTGCCTATTTTCAAACAAGAAAAGCCAAAAATATATACTCAACTTGTATTATTAAATTAATAGGTTAAGCATCAAGTCGCTGTTCCCCCTGGTTATGACTATATTCCAATCTCAAAACACGTTCCACCTGCAGATCCTGCTCGTACATATCCATTTACCCTTGATCCTTTCCAACGTGTCGCAGTATCTTCTATCGAGCGAAATGAGTCTATTTTGGTTTCTGCTCATACCTCTGCTGGTAAAACCGTAGTTGCTGAGTACGCTATCGCTCAATGCTTGAAGAATAAGCAAAGAGTTATTTATACTTCACCTATCAAGGTAAAACGATGAAAACAAGAGTAGAATCACCATACTAAGATAGATCACTTATTATAGGCTCTCTCTAACCAAAAATTCCGTGAATTTACAGAAGAATTTGGTGACGTTGGATTGATGACAGGTGATGTCACAATCAATCCTCAGGCCTCCTGTTTGGTTATGACTACCGAGATTCTTAGATCCATGTTGTATCGTGGTTCAGAAGTAATCCGTGAGGTTGCATGGGTTGTTTACGATGAAATCCATTATATGAGAGATTCAGGCAAGTTGATTTTTAAAGGAAAAGTAACAATAATTAACACTGTTTTTATTTATTAACAATAGAGCGTGGTGTTGTATGGGAAGAATCTATCATTTTATTACCTGACGCAGTTCGATATGTCTTTTTATCAGCCACTATCCCAAATGCAATGGAATTCGCTGAATGGATTTGTAAAATTCACGAACAACCCTGTCATATCGTCTATACAGATTTCCGTCCCACTCCTCTTCAGCACTACTTATTCCCTATGAATGGTGAAGGTATTCATCTTGTTGTAGATGAAAAGGGTAAATTCAGAGAAGATAATTTCCAACGTGCTATTACGGCCTTGAGTGACAAGCAGGGTGATGACCCAAGTGGTTCAAGAGGACGGGGTGGAAACAATAGAAAGGGACAAAAGACATACAAGGGTGGAAAGAATGATGGACCGTCTGATATTTATCGTATTATCAAGATGATCATGATGAAAAATTATCACCCGGTTATTGTATTTAGTTTTTCAAAGAAAGAGTGCGAAGCTAATGCTCTTCAAATGTCAAAATTGGACTTTAACGATGGCAAGTGTCTTGGTTCATTAGATTAGAAAAAGAAAAGGCTAATATTTTCATACTTAGAGAGTGAGAGAGATATGGTGAGTCAAGTGTTCACTAATGCCATCTCATCTTTGAACGAAGATGATCGTCAGTTATCACAAATCCAACAACTTTTGCCACTGTTACGTCGTGGTATCGGAGTGCATCATGGTGGTTTGCTACCCATCATGAAGGAAACCATCGAAGTTCTTTTCCAGGAAGGTTTGCTTAAGGTATTATTCGCAACCGAAACCTTCTCTATCGGTTTGAATATGCCTGCCAAGACTGTAGTCTTCACAAGTGTCAGCAAATTTGATGGTAAATCAGTTCGTTGGGTGACGTCAGGTGAATATATTCAAATGTCCGGTCGTGCTGGTCGTCGTGGTCTGGATGAACGTGGTGTTGTCATCATGATGATTGATGAAAAGATGGAGCCAGCTGTTGCAAAAGGAATGGTAAAGGGTGAATCAGATCGTATGAACTCTGCATTTCATCTGAGCTACAACATGATCTTAAATTTGCTTCGTGTTGAAGGTGTCAGTCCTGAGTATATGCTGGAAAGATGTTTCTACACTTTCCAAAATGACGCTAGTTTACCGCAATTCGAAACAGAGTTAACCAAATTGAATGAGGAGAAGGACGCTATTGTTATTGAGAGTGAAGAAGACATTGGCAGCTATTATGATTTGCGTAAACAAATCGAGATCTATACTCAAGATGTACGTGACGTTATGAATCATCCCTCTTATGCTCTTCCGTTTTTACAACCTGGTCGCTTGGTTCGTGTAAAACATGATAAAATGGATTTTGGTTGGGGTGCTGTGGTAAATTACGAAAAACAAAAGAAGAAAGGAAGGAAGGACGAAGGTGGTGACGAATATATTATCTTTGTCTTGCTCAACTGCTCCTCGGATAGCTCTCCCTCCAAAGATGCAAACGGTGAAACTGTTGGCGTTAAACCTGCATCTGATGCAAACAAGATTGGTCATCTCTTTGTCGTTCCCGTTCTTCTTAATACTATCGAATGCTACAGTCATATTCGCCTTGTTCTTCCCAAAAATTTACGTAAAAATGAAAGCTTAAAATCGGTTTTCAAATCCATTCAAGAGGTAAAGAAGCGATTCCCTGATGACATTCCGTTATTAGATCCTATCAAGAATATGGGTATCAAGGATGCAGCATTTGAAAAGTTGGTCAATAAGATTGTTATCTTGGAGAAGAAAATGCTAGAGCATCCTTTGGCAAAGTCTGATACGCTGCCAGACTTGTATGATAAATATATGACAAAAATGGAGATTGCAGACAGGATCAAGAGCATTAAAAAGAAAATTTCTGATGCACAATCGATTGTTCAGCTGGAGGAACTGAAAAATCGAAAGAGAGTTATGAGAAGGTAATATACATTGATAGATGATTGTCTTGATGAAATACTGACTCCATTATTCTATCTTGTAGACTTGGCTTCACGACACCAGCGGATGTTGTAGAGATGAAGGGTCGTGTTGCTTGTGAGATTAGTAGTGGTGATGAGCTGCTGTTAACCGAAATGATCTTCCAAGGTGTTTTCAATGACTTGTCGGTGGATCAATCTGTGGCCTTGTTGAGTTGTTTTGTCTTTGATGAAAAGGTCGACCAAAAGTCCAAACTTCAAGATGAACTTGGTGCACCGTTGAGACTTATGCATGAGACAGCACGAAGAATTGTGAAGGTGTCCAACGAGTGTCGAATGAATATCGACGAAACAGCGTACATTGACAAGTTTAAACCCCAATTAATGGATGTAGTCTATGCGTGGTGCCAAGGCGCCAAGTTCTATCAGATCTGTAAGATGACTGATGTTTATGAAGGTTCGCTGATCCGTGTCTTCCGCCGACTGGAAGAGTTACTGAGACAGATGTGCGCAGCTGCAAAAAGCATCGGTAATACTGAATTAGAAAACAAGTTTTCTGAAGGAATACACCGTATTCATCGTGACATCATCTTTGCTGCCTCACTCTATTTGTAATTTATTTTATGCTACAAAAAAAACAAAAAAATATCATTTTCTCATGTAAATAAAATGCCACCATTGCGATTTTTATTTCTTTTAAAAAAATAAATAAATACCATTCTTATCGACAACTCTTATTGTTCTAATAAAAGAAGAGATAGTTTGATCCTTGAGTTGTCATAGAAATTACACCCGCGGGTGTGACAGAAAAGACTCGCTCATGTGCTTCACTTTGCATCGGTCAAATCATGTCAAAAGACTTCTTGAATGACAATAAATAGTCTTTGTCTCTTGATGGCCTTTTAATAAAACCCATGACTTGGTCCCTTTTACCATAAAAGAAAGAGGGCTTCGTTAGCATACATAATAAACTACTCAGTCAGCAAAAATAAGCGTATCATTGCAATCATAACATTTCAAACTTTAATATCGATTTAGAATATTGAGGTCACAGGGTCGATGGTTCCCCAAGATTGGTTGAAAACGTTTAAACTCCGTTGATAAGAGAGAAAAATACGTATCCACAAGCAAATAAGTAAAAAGTCACTCTCATCTATTAAGTCATATTGCTAAAGTCAGCTATCTGTCTAACATCAATGGTTTTACTAAGAACAGTATACATGTTAAGGAAAAGAAGCCAAAAGAAGATTCACAATGATGACGTGGATATATATATATTAAAAAAATCCGTACCTTTTATTTCTTAATGTTTTTTTTTTGAACCCCTTCCATTTATATTTTGTGTCCCCTAGTTTTTTTTTTTTTTTTTTTCTCTCTTGTTCTTCTCTTAAATCATAAAACTCATCATTATAGAAGATGACTCAAACTGATAACAACACACTTGAAAGCATCCCTGCCGATCAGCAAGGCAGTTTCTCTTCTTTCTTGAAAACCTTGGCCTCTTTCACTGGTGATCTTTCCAGCTTAACCTGTCCATCTTTCTTATTGGCTCCTATTTCTCTTTTAGAGTATTCGTAAGTAATAATGGTTATTTGTTTTCAAGATGGTGGTTTGACATCTTTATTTAGCTCCTTTTGGGCTGATCAGCCTGGTTTGTTGAGTGAGGTTGGAAAGTCAGATAACGCTGAGGAGAGATTCTATGCAGCTATTAAATGGTTCATTTCTTCATTGAATGGATCATTCTCTAGCCGTGTACCAAAAGGAGAATGGGAAAAGAAGCCCTTTAACCCTATCTTGGGTGAACAATTTTTATGTAATTGGGAAGACGGTACACGTATTGTATGTGAGCAAGTATCTCATCATCCACCTGTATCTGGATTCTATATTGAGAACAAGGAGGCAGGTGTGATTGTTAATGGTCATGACGGTCAAAAGACTCGCTTTTCAGGAACACAAATGTTGGTGGATCAGATTGGTTATTGTACTCTCAAGCTTACTCAACGTGATGAAACCTATTTATTCACATTACCTTCCGTCTCTGTTAATGGTATTTGGTATGCTGGTAAGTAGCATATGATTGTGAAGTTTGACATTTTACTGATATACTTTATATAAATATAAAGCTCCCTATGTTGAGCTTTATGGAACTTCTTTTGTTCAATCCACCAGCGGCTTTTCTGCTGCTATTGAATATACCACAAAGGGTTGGATTTCTGGTGAAGTACATCACTTCAAGGCTTCCATCACCCACGGAAGCCTCTCCACACCCACCGTCATTGAGGGTCAATGGACCGGCAAATCTACAATCACAAAGAATAAGAAGACAGAACCATTCCTTGACTTGACTACACTTGAAAAGCCTGTTCCTGGTGTCAAGCCAATTGAGGAACAAGGCGAGTTGGAGTCCCGTCGTATCTGGCAAAAGGTGTCTGAAGCACTCAAGTCTGGTGATTATGCTGCCGCTTCTACCGAGAAATCAGCTATTGAAAACCACCAACGTGCATTACGCAAGGAGCGTGAAGCATCTGCTGAGACTTGGGTTCCTAAGCATTTTGCTGCTGTCAAGGGAGAGGAGATTTATGGAAATTTACGTGAAGAAATCATTGAGAAGGCTGATTCCAAGTTCATAGACACAATGGGTGAAGGCGGTTGGGTTTTTAAGGCATAAACTGATAATAATAAATAGTAATAGTAATAAGAATAATAAATAAATTGCCTTTTTTTTTTTCTTTTTCTTTGTTCATCCTTTCCACTTGGAATACACACTTAATTTAATTAAGTTTGTTCTTTTTGTTGTATTCTATTCAGTTACAATTTTGTTGCTTTGGATCGATGTTTGAGGCATTGCTTTGCTTCAAAAAGACGCGAGTCATCTAACCAAGCTTATCTATGGTCTGGATGATATATTGATCTGGTTTAACCTGTCATTTTTCTACAACCCATCTTATAAAACATGAATATTTTATGATTCTCTGAATAATAATAATAAAAATACATTTGTGGAATTATACTATTTAAGATTTAATGCAAGTATTTAAACCGACGGGATTAAATATTCTAGAGACAATGGAAATTGGCATAACAAACTGAAATAAAAACAAGCGTCCTTATGACCGAATCCAAGACATCTTCTTTTTCCCCCTTACTTTTCATATCTGAGCAATCCAAGACTATATAATTTTTAAGGGAGAATCAGAGAAAGGAGTATTTTAATATCGTACCTTTTGCATATCATGGACTGCTTTAACCTTGATACTTTTAATGTTTCCTTACTTTATGTCCCATCTTCAAGTGATTAATTGGCATGAATAGCATATTATTTCTTCTTTATCATCAGCTCAAAAAACTACCTACGCCAGCATATGTTGTGGTACGTGGGATACTAAACACAACTGAAAAAGCCGCATGACACGTGACGGTATTAGTTAAGCACACTTACTTTTTGCTTTTTCGCATTTTTGTTGTTTTGTTCGCACAGACTTTTGTATTTTAAGATGTTACAGAACAGAAGAACCAGATCTAACAGAATAACCCCAAAGAAACTTCGCAAGATTCAGTCAAAGTAATAGTGATTAAAATAAACCTCGGACTAATGGATTAACTCATTCTCTTTAAAGGAGCAATGAAGTTGATTTGTTGTCAGATCTCGGAGTCAGAAAGTTAAAAGGTAATCATATTGAGCAAAGAAAAACAACGGAAATAACAAATAACCTAATTGATACTTGCAATAATTGCTTTCGTATTCTAAAACAATCAATAGCCGTTCTTATCGAACCCAAAATAAGGTTTCCTAATGAAGATGTCACTCAAAAAATAAGTAGAAATACACCACAACAAACGAGTGGAAATAACTATCAGGAAATTGTAAAACCAAAATATAGCTTGAGACGAAAAGAAACGGCAAGAAAAGTTTACAAAACCAGATCTGCCGATTGCAGTCATGAAGACAATGAGGGTGGTAGACGAGCATTGAGACCAAATCGAAGAGAAGTCAAATATGATGAATATATTGAAGAAAGTGATGACGATGAAGAAGAGGACTTTCTCGAAAGTGATCAAGGGTTTATCAATGATGAAGAGGATGAAGACGACAATGATACAGTCGATGATGATGAAGACGATGATGAAGATATTTATCATGAAATGAAACTAAATAAAGCAAAGTCAAAGAGTAGAATAAAAAAAGAATCAAAGACGAAGTCAAATCATTCCAGCCGACTACACTCGAAAAGAGAAATATCAAAGACCAGAACTCTTAAACTTTTAGAGAAGGTGTTAAAAACATACAAAAGCAATGACAGTCAGAGATCTACTTTCGCTAGATTGAAAGAAAAAGCAATTGAAAGCAGTCGCCGACGTTTAAGACCGATAAAATTCGGGTTTGTTTATAAAAATGCAATGGATATTGAGGAAATTGAAAGTGAAAGTGAAGTAGAAATAGAAGAGCAAAGCAAAAAGGGAAGATTAATATCAGCAAATGTTTATAGTAAGCAAGATGAAAGCAATGACGATGACGACTCGGATGTATATACAGATACCGGCATAGATGCTTTGGTTGATCAAGCTAGTGAAAATGAATGCGACTCCAGCCTCGAATTTGCCCAAGAAATTCTAGATATGGCTACGCAACTTCTCGCTATGAACGATGAATCCGAAGATGATCAAATCAAAGACCAGGTCGAGAATAAGAATACTAAAGCTGGAAAAAGAGGTAGACTTGTGAGACCAATAAAACAGGAGACATCGTATTTTATCCCAAAGCATGGATCCATTGATAGTGACGATGAAATGGAAGATGTTGATGGCGAAGAGGAGGAGGAAAACAGACACCTCAAACCAAGAAGATATTTACGAAATCCCATTCGTCAAGATACCAAATACAGTTCAGATCAGGAAGTAACAAGTAAGGATGATACCCAAGGTGGTGATGATACTATCGGAGAAACGAGTAAAAATATGGCTGATGCCGATATGAGAGAAATCTCTGAATCTCTATTCAATGAAGACGACGAAGAGTTGAACTGGACAAAGCCTTTATGTAAAAGACAAAAGCGTTTGCGTACCATATTACTCGAAGAAGAAGAAGAAGAGGAGGAGATTCTTGAGCCCTCAAACGAAAAAGTATCACCGCAGCATTCTTCAGACGAAGAAAGCATTGAATCAGATAGAAAGTATCTTAACAAGGAAAGTTAGTATCAAAATAACAACAAACATTAAACTATTATCTAATGTAAATATACGCAAATTAGACATATTGAATGAACGAACACGTGGTAAACAAGTATCACACTACCGGGGAGCTCTTTCAAAACTGAAAAGTAGGTACCAAAAGAAAGTGGATTTGAAAAGGAAACTTATTGATAAAAAATGTATTGGTAAAGATCGACGAGACAGGGGCAACAGTGATTCACCCGATCCACATAGTAGACGATCAGTTATAACAATCACTGACGAGAGTGATACAGAAGATGTCAAGTATGATTCTATTGATGAAGATGACTTTGTAGTAGGTGATAATATCATTGATGGTGTGAGAATGACGGAGAATGAAGAGTATATATCCGAGCTTAATAGAGAGCAAATACCAGGTAGTACATGTAAAAGAAGGAGATCAAGTGATGGACGACTGACTCTCTCATTTTTAGCGGAGTTTAGTAGAGATCGGTTAAAGTCGTGGACAAGTCAATATAAAACCTATATTGAATACCTTGTGTACCAAATCCTATGTGGCTCTAAAAGTCAAAAAACTGGTAAGCCATTACTGCTAAAAACAAAACAAAAAAAGTTTGTGTATGAGAGCTTAGACAACATCCAGAAAACAAAGATTTAATGTATCTAATTACATGACATAAAACACATCATTGTATGATTTCCTTTTTCATAACTTTAGCCAGTGAGTATGATGTTGCTAAAAATGCTATTGAAAGAAGAATCAATGGTTACAAAGATTCGATATCAACAAGTGATGCGTGGCTTCCAGAGTTCAAGGTATTTGAAACAGTAAACACTAAATACACATGATTTATTGATGAACTATTGTTTTTATTTCATTTTATTTTTAGGCAGCTATGGACAAATATCCTGTTTGGGTGAATAATGATAGTTATCCATCAAGTTCTTTTCTTTGTGAAGCCTGTAGAAATCATCCAAATAATGAAAGCAGACATATTACACTCTATTCAGACGACAGAGAGGAAAAAGAGGAATTTTATCTTGGTACTCAATGCCATGGAAAAGGTCATATGTATCACTATTTAACCCATTTCGAGTTCCACATGAGACGAATGGTTAAAAAAGTGATTACAGAGAAAAAATACAGCACAAAATTCTCTGATACACAAACCTTACGCCCGGCTGTCGATAGGATTTATAGGAAATTGCTGACTTCTGGATTTATTAAAGAGGTACAGCTTTTGTCTTTTTTAAACTTATAAAACCAACTAATGGCCAAACATTACTTTTTTTTTTTATATATTTATATATAAATATAAATAGTCTTATAACGATTTCAAAAACCATATGACAGAGTTGGCACAAGGATATTGTCTTAGCAGAAACAGACTCTTCCTGGAGGATTACTTAGAAGATGAAACATCATTTTGAATTAAAGGAATATGGCGAAATCTCGATGCTCAAATATAGTAATTTGGTATTCTATTTGGAGTACTTGCTTAAATCTATATAAAGGACTTATTTTATTTTTAATCTGATTTCTATCTTTAATTTTCCTTTTTCTTTTTCCTTTTTTTTTTAATAATCTTGTCATCTTGTAATTTACTTTTTCATATTTTCTGCCCCTCTTCACCCCTTGAAATAGCTGCAGGCAAACACCTGATCTTCGATTTATTTAAACAAAGTAAAAGAATCTCCTTATTCCAAAACCTTTCTTTTGAATTTGATTCACTCGCTCCATGTATCATGGGATCTAAGCCCAGTAAAAGTGATACTTCCTCTAGGATATTGACAGCCCCTTCTTATTATAAGAAAAAAAAGAGCAGCAAGAAAAAAAGTCACCACTTTAGCAACAATAATAATTTGGGAGACGCTGCTGAATCTAATAAACGAGTCAATAGAAATCAGCAAGCGTGTACAACAATACACGAATCCCCTAATAAAGCCCACTATAATGTAGATATTGAACACAAGAGATCGGACCAGGCTACAGAAACACAATCTATTCCAAATGTCAGTACGTTTTCTCCAGATGCCAGCACAATCGTGGTACCAGAAAGCCATAAAAGTTCGCCATCTCCACCACCAACCTATGACATGACAAGTATGAAACAACGACAAGCACGGAGAACACTGAGAAACTCAACAAGAAACTTGTCGATCAGCAATGGCAGCGAGTTAGTCTACTCTTCCACGAAAAGCGGCATCAGCACGAATAGCTGGACATTATTATCTAACGACCCATTTTCTCAAATCGAAGCCAACACCTCTGTATTCACAGAAATCACAGACCAGTCTACCATTTCACGTAGTTCATTGTATGCAGATAAAAACCGATCTTTGATGTATTCCTTTCCACCTTCATATCACGCTACACCTTCGGGCCGTAATGGTAGTACCAGTGCATGCATGGGACTAGATTATTTTGTGTCTGCTGAATCTATTCGAGACGAGCTTTCTAAATACCCAAATGACACTCACAGAATCATAAAACAATTTTTTAATAAAATACAAGAGCAAAAGGACGCAGAAGATTGGGAGCCATTTTATTTAGCAATAGATGAATTTAGCCGTCGTACGCAGCACCCCATCGCCATCTTTTATTTGGCACGTTGCTTTATTTATGGTTTAGGTGTTGAAACAAACATTGAATATGGTCTCCATTTACTTCGATCACAATCATCATGTGAAGCCAGCTACGCTTTAGGTCTTTGTTATCTTGATGGACTCCCCGTCACCGGTCCTCATACAATTCTGGAAGTAAATAAACCAGTTGCGTTTGAGTATTTTAGTACTGTTGTAAGCTACTCATCTATGTCTGTTTCACCAGAAACACTTGATATAATTGCAGAAGCTCAATGTATAATGGCAAGAATGCTATTTCAAGGTGATGGTGTGAATCAAAACTCAGAAGAGGCATTTGAATTATTGTTAGCAAGTGCTAATAACAACAACATGTAATGTAGAATATATATATATATATAAATTTAATTTATTGATTTAATTCTCACGAAAAAAAAAAAATAGCTATGCTCAATTTCTGGTAGGCGTTCATTATGAGAGAGGAATTGATGTTCCACAAAACCTAGAAAAAGGAAAGGAATATTACTGTAAAAGCGCACGCCAAAATTTTGCTGATGCACAAGCTGCATTGGGCATTAGATTGATAGCAGAAGAACAATACATACAAGGTGTTGAGTGGTTAGAAAAAGCAGTAGTCAAGGTAAAAATAAGTTAAAAATATACTTTTGTTTATATTACTTTTTTCTTTTTGAAAAACAAAATAAATTTGTTTCTTTAATAATTTAGGGAAACAGCCGTGCGCATGTCTTACTTGGTATTCTGCATGAAAAAGGAGAAGGTGTGGAACAAAATGATGATATAGCACTAGTTCACTACAAAGCCGCAGTAGAAAAAAACAATAGCTCTGCTCAGTACATCCTCGGCTTGATCTTTTACTTTGGTAGACTTGGACGACAAAAAAATTACAAGGAAGCTATTCGTCTCATTAAACTATCGGCTAATTCCGGTTTTCCCTATGCTCAGCGTGTTTTAGGACAACTTTACCAGCAAGGTAACCTCTCAATTGATCATTCATCATCGGTCGATTCCAGATATAGAACTCGTAAAAATGAAAAGGAAGCTATCCGATGGTATAAGCGTGCTGCTGCAGGAAAAGATATACTAGCTCTAGGTATCCTCGGAAACTGTCATGAAAATGGTACTGGCGTAGATGTGGATTACGAACGCGCACTTTACTATTACGCAAAGGCTGCCGAGCAGGATAGTGCCTATGTCTATTTTGCCAAGATTAATCAAGCTCTATTACTACAAAAAATGTCGAAGCATTTGGACGCCTTTCGGGTCTTCTCTTACGTTGCACATCATGCAGATCATATAAAGGATGACTTATCACTTCAAACAGCCCAACTATCTATAGCTCGATACCATTTGTGTCATAATATTGAAGGCATTCCGTACCATCCTCAAAAGGCTGTTGATATGCTCACAACCTTAACACAGACCACCAATAATGCCTATGCTCACTACTGGCTTGGTTCTTGTTATGATGAAGGTATTGCAGATATCTGTGAAATGGATCGTCAAAAAGCATTTTATCATTTTAGGATGGCAGCCGAAGCTGGAGATGTTGATGCCACGTTCTTGGTAAGACAAAAAAAAACAGAGAAAGAAAGAAAAAGAAATGACGCAATTTTGTTTACCCCTGTGGCTTACGCATGATTTGTGATAAAAATAGGTTGCATATATGATGTCTAATCATGTAATTCCAGAGAAAGGACCTGCTGATGCTCTCCCTTGGTATGAAAAGGCAGCATTAAAAGGGCACCGAATCTCCATGTATTCAGTGGGGCTCTGCTACTACAAAGGCATTGGTCTAGAAAGTCCCAATTTAGATACTGCGTTAGAGTGGTTTGAAAAAGCTGCACGAGTTGGTGTACCTGATGCACTATCATACATTGCACGAATTTATCTGCATATGTACATGGCTAATACCAATTTACCCGAATTGTCTCAACAGTACTTTGAAAATGCTCTCGTATGGCTCAAAAAGGCAGCTAATAAAAATGACGCTTTTTCACAACGTGAGCTTGGAAAAATCTACTTGACTGGAAAAGGTCTGACAGCCGATTATGCAATGGCAGTTGAACTACTCTCAAAAGCTGCTCAGAAAAAGGATCCTGAAGCCATTGCATTTCTTGGAAATTGCTATCAGCAAGGAACAGGTGTTGAAAAAGATAGCAACCTTGCGATTGAATATTATTTACAAGCTGCATCTCTTGGTTATTCATAGTAGGTGTGAATAGATCAAAAATAGTATATTTTTTAACTTAAGCTTTTTGCATTTTTTTTTTTTTCTCTATAGTGCGTACTTTTTAGTGGCCGAACTTTATTACGAATCTGGTAATATGAATCTATCTTATGAGTATTACTATGCTGCTTCCAAGGAACCAAAATTACTGGTCACTAAAACAGGAAAAACTGCAAAGATGATGGTTGCAAGGCTATCTTTAGGATACATCTCTCCTTCTAGGTCACCACCTATCCATGTTGCTGTCGATTCTAATGTTACAATTAGTTCTTCTGAAGCATTTGACATACTGTTCACGTTGGTTACTCAAGATAACTTTATTTTCGCATATCAACCATTAGGTAAACTCTATATTCATTTTTTTTTTCAGTTTTTAAAATTGAATTGACAATCTTTCTCCCTTTTTTTTTTTTAATAATAATAGCTTGGTGTTATCTAAATGGAAAAGGCACACCCATAAATATGACACAAGGTTTATTTTGGTTCAGAAAGGCAGCTGATGATTTAAATGACAGTAATGCGATGCTTAACCTTTCAGAAATATATTGCAGCATTGGCGTACATTCCAATTTAGAAATGGCAAAGACATACCTCTGTAAAAGCGCAGAACTTGGTTGTCCTGAGGCACAATACCGAATGGGTAATTATATCTATTTATATATATATATATATATATATTCCAAGATCTCCATTTTTATATAAGCATAAATTTCTAATTCTATATATGACATTGTTGTAGGTATCATGTTTCTTGAAGGTAAATATGGCATGCCAATAAATGAACCTGAAGCCACACGATGGTTTAGAAAAGCCGCTGAAAACTCCCATGTCGAAAGTCTCTGGATTCTTTCTGAGATCAGTAATAAAACAGGAGAGGATGAGAACGAGCTTCAGTATCAGAAAAGTGCCGCAGCCCTAGGTCATGTTCTTGCTATGCGTACACTAGGTCAAAAGTGTCTCGCTCTGGTGACTTGCTCCTTTATAGATGCTCTTTTGCAAAAGGAATATCTCGATGAAGGACTCAAATACCTCCACATGGCAGCTGATAGCGGTGATACAGAGTCATTGGTTATTCTTGGTCATGCCTACTCGAGTTGTATAAAGACAGGCGTTGAATTCACAAATCATGTCGACCAAAGTTATTTACCTTCTCCAAGTGATACTTATAGTCTTGGTGGTGGCAAAGACGACGAAGATATGAGATCAAGGTGGCAAAGTGAAGAAGACGAAAAGAAATTGGCGATCGAATGCTTTGAACAGGCCTCTGCTCTAGGTGACTTGAATGCCACGGTACTTGCTGGTGAGGCATGGCATGAGCAAAAGCAATATGCTGCTGCATTGGAGTATTTTGAAAAGGCTTCGGCTAGAGGTAGTGTTGTTGCTAGGTTCTTTTGTGCAAGATACTGTATTGAGGGTCATCCAGGTAGTCCCCAAAATCCAGAAAAAGGATTTCAGGTACTATATATATGTTGGTATTAATATGGGACCGTGTTTAAACCTTTTTATTATTACATAGGAACTGTTAATTTGTGCCAACGAATTAAATTGCATCCACGCCTACAACACTCTTGGTCAGTGCTATGAAAATGGCATTGGCACAAAAAAAGATGATGCTTTAGCGTTCCAATGGTATCTTCGAGCAGCACAAGCTACTAATGACTCTGAAGCCTTCTACCGTATGGCTCGTATGTATATCGAAGAACGTATATCTCTACTTGATACCGAATCAAAAAACAAGGACATGGAAGCCTTCAAGTTGTATAACATGGCTGTAAATCATAATAGTCATGGTTCTTCATGTTATGAGATTGCCATTTACTACTTGAATGGTATTTTCCATAACAACCATTGTCTGTTATCCCCAAATCCCGAATTAGTTGTCAAATATCTACGTAAGGCATCAGAGTTAAATGTAGAAAAGGCCATGCTAGAGCTCGGCCTACTATTTTTGAACACTGAAGATGGACTTGATGAACACGAGGAGGGTCTTGGATGGCTCAAGCGTGCAGCAGAACTTGGTCTAGCCCAAGCACAATTTGAACTCGGCCAGCTCTACCATCTGGGAAAAGAGGTTATCCTTGTTGATGACACTGAAAGTGAACAGGAGTATACCATCATTTCGCAAGATTTTGAAAAGGCATACGATCTCTTTTGTCGTTCCGCCGCTCAAAAGCATCCCACCGCTACCTATTACCTGGGTCTGTATCATCAGCATGGTATTTTTGTCGCTCCAGATGTATCGATCGCCATTGAGCAGTACCAGGTTGCCATACATCTCTATGAATTCTACCAGACCGTTCCCCATCGCTGGCAGGCTGAGTATAATTTGGGTGGTATGTTACACCAAGATGTTGAGAGCCGTCTACGTGCCTATGAGCTCTTCCAGCTGTCCTATGTCCACTCTCCTGACGACATGAAATACAAATCAGAAATCATGCTGTCTCGATATCACCTTTACGGTTGGGCCGGTGTTCCCATCCAAGCAGAAGAAGCATTCTCAAAGTTGCTCTTGTTATCACAGCACGAAAAACATGGTGATGCTGTGTTTCTTGATATAGCCCATTGTTTTGAAACGGGCACAGGCGTAGCCGTCGATTACAACCAGGCCTTTTACTGGTACAACCGCGTCATCCGAAAGAGCTCGCTCTCTAGCGATAGTGAGTCTATCAGCGATGATGAAACGGAGGACGACGAAACCAAAGCACTATTCAAACTGGCAGAATTCTACCAGAATGGTGTAGTGGTAGAGATTGATTCCAAAAAGGCAAAGGAGCTTTATACGCTTGCTGCCAGCAGAGGGTCGAAATCAGCTCAAGAACGTCTGTCCTTTACTCTTTAACCAAAAAAAAAACACTCAATCACTTATGTTTTATTTCTTTTATGCTTTCTTTTATGTATTCATACTCTTTTCTTTTTTCTTGTTTCCAAAAAAAAATAATGTATATATTATCTGTTTTATATCAAATTTAATATTTTCTATACCTTACTTTATACCATTTACTTCTTCTTTCACCTTTTTCATTCGTTCATCTTTTTTTTAATAAATTACCATCAAAATTATGTTTAGTTATTGTTCAGTTATGAGAGGAGAGTTATTTTCTAGTCATATGATAGAGAGAACTCTATTGTACATTTGAATTAAGCATTTATAATTATCACGCATGCCTAAACTGATTGTTTAGTTATAATAACATGGGTTTATTACCCAAAAATAATCACTTTATACATCAAGCTAGTCTTTTTATATGTATTTTTCACTTTACAATGTTGCACTTTAACATTTTCGATAGTATCATAGAATACGCATTAACCCACTATTTTAATAGATATTCTTAATTGCATTTATAAGAGCTGATATTCATGAATGCAGATGGCTGTTTTCACATGAATATGTGTGATTTTTTTTTTTTCACATAAATTTAATAAGGAAATTAATTCATGTATGATTGATTTATTCTTTATGAAACAAAATGCGTTTTGGATCATAGTAAATCCGGCACTTCCGAATGCTCTCACTTATTGAGTTATTAGCAAGACGTTGTCTTTTAGTTTTTAAAAAAACAAAATTATTATTATTACTATTCCTTCATCAATGAATACCAAAAAAAAAAGAGATACAATCGATTAAGTTTAATAAGTTTATACTTTAACTTATTTTAATCTTAGGTCTTATTGTTCAAATATCATAAAACTTCATCCATTTTTAAAACGCAGATAAAAGAAATGACACAAAATGGTCTGTGCGGTTCATAAGAAGACATTCTTTTCTCTCTCTTTTCTTTTCCTATAGAATGGCACATAAATTTCACTTATTTGATTTCCATCACTCAAATGATAAAAGCAAAGACACTCTATCTGATCTCAGCCATCAACACCACCACCATCATCACTTATTCCATTTTCAACGACGAGCACCTGAGGTAGAACCATCATCACAAGCAAGTGACAGCATAGCCAAGGATGCAGGACCCATTCACAACGATACTAACAGTCAAAGAAGAAATGTATTCCGTATATTGGAAACGGTGTGGGTCTTCCAAGTATCCCTTGTACCCAATTACAAAGGTGACGCCAATCCCGATGGCTGGGCCACCTTTGACGACGACAGTCAAAAACGACTCGAAATGGCTTATAATAACAAAACATGGTGTGTCCTCTCTGACACATCCAGTATTGGACCCGGCACCATACACTTTGAAAGTGATGTCACCTACCAAAAAGAAGACAACTCTAAACTATTTAAATACAAGGTAGACATCAATCGCATGTCAACCCCTCTCTGGCGCTTTGAAAAGGTCTGTCCCCAAAACACACACACAAAACAGATGGAGTGCTTTGAATGGAAGAACCAAGTACGTCTAGAAGCATTCGACGATCCCAACGCCACCCTCATGCTCACCGACAAGGCCTTTCCACACCCCTTCACTGTCGTACTCAACCAAGCCCAAAAGAGGAATGGTGAGCAATGGCAAGGATTTATGTATCTTGACAGTTCACCGACCATGAATGCCACATCGTCCTATGTGGATGAGGATCATTATCAGGATGTGGGTATACAGAATATGAATGATTTCCCCAATTTTAATATGAATAGTGATATGGAGAGGGAGAGGTTGGATGTGGAGCATTATCGAAAGATATATGCCAACAAGTAACAATGTTTATTCTGCATGCAAGAGAACATATTCTCTTGTACTTTCACCAAATTTCAATACATCTTTGACTTTTAATTCTACAAAACGTGTGCTGGGCACCTCTTCTCCATTGAGAAAGGTACCATTGGTTGCTTCGAGATCAATAAGAAAAGGTCTATTAAAAGAATAGTTTTTTTTTTTTTTTTTTTTTTTTAATATACGAATCATATCATAATGAACATGATGACTTACTTTACGACTTTGACTGTTTTCCCATTCCCATCCTGTTGACTTACTGTTCTATACTGTATCACAGCATGTTGTTTTGAACAGGAAGGGTGATCAACGGGGATATCTACAATAAGACGATCACGACCTATTAGATAGGAACTCTGCCTATGAATATGTAATAAATCTTTTTTATATATACACAAAATGTGGTTAAAATCAGGTTGATTTATCCCATTCAAGCTATATATCCAAACCTATTTGTTCATCTCCTTTAAAGACATAGAGTCTCCACTTTTGTTTCGGTTTTGCCGCTTCGGGAGGCTCGTTGTATTTAAGCTGGACACCATTGACCGTATTTGTCTCTGCTGCCAATTTGCCTGAGAGGCCAAAGTTCGGCTGCTGCTTTTCAACCTCTTCTTCTTCTTGTTCCTCTACATTATCTTCTGGTCTTCCCCATTCATACTTTTTCTTATTGTTGTTTCTTGGTTCATCATGGCGGCGATCACGTCGCTGACGTGGTGAGCGATCTCTTGAACGATCTCTTGAGGATCGTTCGTGTCTGTAAGGTGAGCGAGAGCGTGATCTTCTGGAGGATCGATGAGAAGACATTATATATGTGAAAGAAAGGGAATAAATAAAAAAAGCTTTGATGTTTATGTACGTCACATTGAGGATTCAAAGCCAGTTTATTTCAGCAGTGTGTTTTTATTATTGTATATACTCTCTCTTTTCTTTATATTTATAAAAAGCAATGTCAGAAAATAAAGATAATCTCATTCTTGATACCTCAATGGGTTCTATTCATATTGAACTCTATTGGGATCATGCACCAAAGTAAGACTATTAAAAGAACAAGACGAGTATACTGTATTGTATTTTTAATATATAACAAAATAGGACTTGTAAAAACTTTTATGAATTAGTATGTGCAGTTA
>MU622245.1:1001194-1022213 GCA_025399235.1 Backusella circina FSU 941
TGACAAATAGTTGTTGGTATGATTAATATGTATTGTTCAATCTTCTTATACTTTGTACTTTTATATTTATCTTTAAAATGAACATATTAAATACATGTTTTCACAACGGTGACTGTCTGAAACTCAAACAACAGCAGACAACACCACCAACTTCACTGTAAACAACTCTTTTGACTAAGACATTAACTAGGGTTCTTAATAGAGGGCCACCTTCTTTCCCTCTCGGGCGACCACTTTGTTCACCCCTTAAGTAACCACTTGGCCTCCTATGCCTTGGTAATGGTTTGTTCCCAACTGACAACAAGTAACGTTCCGGACTCTGACTTACAGCTACTGGAAGTAAGTATTATTGAACATCATAATAATCATAAATATATTTATCACAAATTTTGTTCTTTTCCACTGTTTTATTTAATACCATTGTTCACTTTCTCTTCCTTTCCTTTTTTGTTTTCAACTTTTTTCTTTTCAATTTTTTTTTGGTGACTTAGTGCACCACATAAGGTTTCATTACGATGTTGGCTTCACAAAAGAGAGAGATAATAACTAGTGAGTTGTTTTTTTTTCCCATTGTATTGAGTTAACTTGGTGTTAGTAGTAAATATCTTCTTATGTATTATTACGGGGCTATGTAAAGAGAATGTGAGATAATAACCAACTACTAAGTTTGGAAAAAGTATTTTCTGTGCATTGCGTACTTGCATGCGGGGAAGAAAACTACTCACCGATATGAGATACAAATGGGGACATGTGTCGCAGAATTATGTCGGCCTAGGACTGCTAGAAGCAAGGAGGTATTTGCTTTTACTTTACTTTACTATGTTAGACATAAAAGTAACCAAATTTAAATTGGACACTACATAAGATAACGTACATCAAAATCTATAGAAGAAAAGAGAGAGAACAACACATTAATTCTTCCATTCTAGACGCACTAAAAGTAAATAAGGGGGGTTGTTCAAAAGTCGATTTTATGAAAACAAATATAAGAACTTATTTGTTTATTATGATGTACCTTCGTAGTATATATATAAAATTTTACATGATTATGACTATTAGGATACATTAATGGAATTTATCTTACCAAACAGGTAACACAACAGAGTATTCTTATAGATGAAAACTAAGAGTGATAATGTATTCCCTTTTTTTTTTTTTTCTTGAACCAGCTACTTATCTTAATTCCAAGTTAATAGCTTTTGTTTGTTTGGGTTCATCTTACCCGAATATAAGATACTTACGTTCTGTTCAAATTTAAGTTATGTTTATTACTATAAAGATATTTTTCTTATCATTATTTATAGTAGAACTGTCTGTGAACAATATCTGTATCAAGTTCTATATATTAGCAATAGAAAAGAAAAATAAAAAAAAATTTTGTTTTTTTTTTTTGGACTATACAGATCAACGTCATGCAGATGTTGGATTATTATCGTAATGAAATCAAAAATAGCTAAAAGGTCAACACAGACCAACAAAATTATATTTGGAAGAAATAGTTTTACTCATTTTATATATTGAAAAGAAAGAAAGCGATGTGATAATAAGTAAAATATATATAAGTAGACATATGAAAGGACTTCAAGCTATGTGATACAAACATAGGAAGTTGTACTAAACCAGATGATTAAGGTTACCCATGAGGACCACTTGTGAATACTACCCGCGTAGGCTATCTGTCACAAAACCGTATGATGAACATCAATTTAATGGGAACAAACCATTTATATATTAAAGCTACTACTAGTTTACAAACCAGGTTAACCCGTGTAAACGGAGACAGTAAGAATTAACCATACGAAAAGTGAATCCGTTGACCTGGACCTATAAATGTTACATTATTATACAGTTACGAACGGCAACAATAAGTCAAGAGAAAAGGATTTTTAGCATTATTGCTTGACGTACTTATGGGGTGCGACGGTCTAACTACGATATATTTTCAGTATCTTATTACCTTTCTATTCCTGTTTTTCGGGTTACCTATGAAAGATAATAGTAGCGATTTGCCGAATTTCTAAAACGTCCATTATTGTTACTATACATATAAAGATTTCGCTACTTTGATTGAAAAAAATAAACCAGTGGAAACCATAAATAACGCAAAATGAAACGTTAAAGGAAAAAACAGAAAGTTTTATTCCCAATCAGAATGTTTGATGATAAAATAGAGTTAAGTAGTTTTCGCGAGATAAATTCCTACCTTATATACTTATTGTTGTTGGTTATTATGAACAAGAGGTATATACTGTTGTTAATAATTTTACACTAAATAGGTTTTATACAGAAACGAAATCTTTCTTCGTAATGTCACAGAAACACGGGTGAGTAAAATGTATAAAGATAAAAATAAACACAGGAGATATACTAAATAAGGAGAAGCTTTGCTGTAAATAGTTATGCTTGTTATAGGAAACCAGATGAGTAAGTTCTTACCAATTATATATACATATAATAGTGGTCATTGTTATTATTATTGAGTGGCTAGTAAAGGTAGACAAGATTGGTTTGGGTAGGAGAAATGTTGTAAGTACGGTAGTGAATGAGAAGGTTTTTACCGTACAAAAGGATATAAAATTGTTTATATGAATTATTTTCACTTATATTGTATATAAGTAAGATAGAGAAAATGGTAGATTGGTTCCACACCCACGGTTTCATTATTTCTTGATAGTATTATTCTGTACAATGATGTATATTTATATCATTATATCCCGAATAAAAGATGAGGATGGACTCTAGGTAACCATAACCCTGGACTCAATCGGTATGAGTTTTATGGACGAGGTCATACGAATTCACGTCCTACCTAAAGTAGACGTTTGAAAAGTGATAACAATATTAACAATTCTTGATACATTATCTATAAAGGTTTACAAGTATCACGAAAATGGGTATTTATCTTCGTGGTGGTGCAGGTCAAGGTCAACCTAGTGGTGGATTAGTTAATAATATCAAATTATAAACTCGAATATTTCATTAATTTATCTCCAAGTAAATACCGAACGGAACCTAGTATTTTAGGATTTATAGCAAACAACAACAATAATTTTCACTCTAAGTTTCCGTTATTATGATTTATTTATTGATTTTTGGATGTCATTATTATGCCACCTTGATTATTATCATTTCTCAATCAACCAATCTAGAGAGAAATCATAATATACGTGAATGTGACTGTGGTAACATTATTGGTGCGAATCGGATAATTATTATGTGGAGAAAGTTCCGAAATCTATTTTATTTTAAAATCAGCATTTGATTGCTTGGACTTATACAGGCACTTCGTTTATCGTTTGTAATATAACAGAATTCTCTAGAGATGTATTACCAAAGCATTTTAAACATAATAACTTTAGTAGTTTTGTTCGTCAATTGAATATGCAAGTACTTGTTACATACAAATATACATAATAATCATTATTCTTATTCTTGTTTTTAGGTATGGTTTTCACAAGGTCAACAAGTCACCAAGAGGTCATCGCACGCTGGCTGAAAATCAAATTTGGGAGTTTTCACATCTGAAGTTTTTGAGAAATAGACCTGATCTACTAGATGAAATCAAACGAAAGGCATTGGAATCAGAGTCTATGCGAAGAGATAACAATGATATCAATTCCCATATGGCAATGATGCAAATGGCTCAAACAGATTTAATCCAGCAATTGTCACACTTGCAGGAAAATTTCACCCAAGTCATGCGGGAGCTGGCGGAGACGAGAAGAAGACAGAATGTACAACAGCAAATGATGAAGGAAATGATGGATTTTATATCAAAACAGTACGGTGGGAATGGTGAGTTAATGATATATCTTATTATAAAATAAGGATATACTGACTATTATTATTTTAATCAAAAAAGTACCCATACAAAGTGAATCATTCAATGAATTTGAGATCAAACAAGATCCAGATAGACCTCCTTCTATTTATATCACATCCGCTGATAGCAGCGGTAATTCTCAACAACAGCAGATGCCAAACTTTTATTTATCTGCCAACGATCAGCATCAACAACAACAACCATCATCACCAACCTCTAAATCCACCCCCAATTCACCAACATCCCCTCGTCATCATATCCCTCAGCTCTCTGTACAAACTCAAAACCTAAACCAAGAATCACCTCGATTAAATATAAATGATTATCAACATCATCAAGCACCACCTGTTTCACCTTCATTAAGTCCTTATCAATCCGCTGTGAATACACCGTTACCACCCAGTCCATGTCCAAGCCCAGGAGGGTTTTTGAGAGAAGATGAGAATACTTTATATAGTCCTAGAAGTCCACTAACGCCTAATTCTTTTATGAATATGGAGAGACAACAACAGTTTAATATGCAATCCAACTCTTTTAATTCTTGAATTTTTATTATTATTATTATTATTAAAAATAGCACCAAATGTACAATAAAGCCCTCCTCTTTCTCTCTCTCTCTCTCTCTCTCTCTCTCTTTCTCTCTCTTATTATTATTATTATTAAACTGAAATGTTGTCACTTTATTTTTTGCCAAGATCAGTAAGGCGATCTCAGCTTTCTATTGTTGAGTGATTATCTAAATGTTATTGGCAATAACAATCTTCTATTTTAGTATTCATCACCTTTTTTCGATGATGAATACTAAAGAGCGAATTCATTTTCTTTTTAAAAATCTTTTTTTTTTTCAAATGCCCAAAAAATGACGTAACCAGCTGGATGTATATATTTTTTTTTTAAAAAAAAAAAGTGCGTGTGTCTGTAAATCATTTTTTTCTTTGCGCTTTTTTTTTTAATTTGATCTTTTCTTTATACATCATACAATTTGAAAAGGTAAAGCACACGATTTTTATTTTATTTTTTTCCCTTCATCGCAATTGACTCGTTTGCCCTTTTAGAAGTAGATATAAAAGAGAAAAAGAAAAAGAAAATGTTACCTTTATCACTTTTACATACAGCCGCTGGTCACCCAATGTTGGTCGAATTGAAAAGCGGTGAAACTTTCAATGGGCATTTGGTCAATTGCGACAATTGGATGAATCTGACGTTACGTGAAGTGATTCAAACGTCACCCGATGGTGACAAGTTCTGGAGAATACCCGAGTGTTATATTAGAGGCAACACCATCAAATATCTCAACGTGCCAGAGGTGATTGTGGACATGGTCAAGGAGGATGAGGGAAAACAGCGACACCAGTCTGGAAGAGGTCGTGGAAGGGGTCGCGATAATCAGTTTAATTCACGCGGTAGAGGTAACAGTCGTGGTCAGAATCGTGGTCGTGGAAGGGCATAAATGTGTGGTCAGATCCTCGAAAAATATATATACATTTTTTTTTAAATTGTAAAAAAAAAAAAGGAAACATAAAAAAAATATATAAATAAATAAAATGCAATGTGCTTTTTTTTTTTGATAAAATGGGTTTGATGAGAGTAAAAAGTATTTGGATAAAGAACGTGAGTGCTTATATAACAATGAGAAACTGTTTAAAATTGCAAATGTAAGAAATATATCATAAATGTTTTAATGAACATTTTATAAAAGATAAAATACTGAAAATACTTCCTCTTTTTTAAATTAAACATGTATATATTAGATTCGAACCTCTTTTTTTTTTCACCAGGTCATCAGTGCTTCTAAAATACTCGATACCCTTGATTACTTGGTTTTCTCTTGTATTTATGAAAACTGACTCATAAACATTGCTTATTGAAAAACCGATATTCTATTTGGCAGTTGCTCATTCTAAACTCAAGCTATTATTATTGTGCTTAATCTCATCGATGCGTTAAGCAATGTTTCTAGTTTGTGTACCTGTGCTTTCCACCCAAATGATAGCAAAACCATATCTAATGACCTGTGTAACATTGTGATCCAATGCTCACAGAAAAATATATTCAGGTTGTATGGTATTTTGATCGACTTTGATATGTCCAAGGTTACCGACTATCTACTTTAGATTTGGTTCAGGTATTGTCATTTATACGGATATTAAAGAACTGCCATCCTTCTCCTGGTAAATTATCGTTGGGGCCAAAGATAGAACTGTTATGGCCTGGTCAAGGTAAACTTACGACTGCAAACAGCACCAAATCTGTAATTTAATTTGCTCGTATGATGTTGAGGGAAGATGTGGTAACATAAATACTAGACAAACAAAAAAGGTCCTTTCTCTTTGAATACTCTTGTATCTATCACGACTTTTCTATACTTAAGTGCTATTTTCAAAAATTTAAAGGTGCGTTTTAAATAATATAGAAATAAAAGCCTTTCTGATTTAGAACTACGATTTTTATTAATAAAATCACTTACAAATTCAAAAGAATAAATATCTTGTTAATCTTGCGCACGCAAGATTTTGACACTGGTAAATAAACTATGAAAATAGGCATAGTGTCACAGCCTTCTAGCCAGTTGCCTTTTGGACAAGAGTAGGATCATTTCTTATATCTTCTACGCGGTGACCAAACTTTTTCTTGGAGTTTGTGTGAGGAAAAGGACTATCAGGTATATCTTTTCCCAAAAATGCACATAGCCTCTCCCAACCTTCTCCCAATTCTAACTGTAAGAGTTTTTCACTAGGGATACTTGCAATGACTTCATTACGGTGATCCGAAAAGACTCTCTCTTTGCAGTTTCTTCATCAGTATCAGCATCAATGCTCAATGCAGCATTATCAGCTAACACCGTTAAATAAAGTTCAAATATTTTATCCAATCGCTCACGAGAATTAACTGATGCCTTCATTGTAGACATATCGTTCTTGATGTTTAGATATGATTTATACCAACTAACAGGGTCACGGAGGGTTAGGATAACCTTTGCGTCTGGATATTTTTGCACAAGTTCTTTGTAGCAAAGCCAAACGGGTACGTCGGCAGCAGCGTCGTACTTTTCGTAGACTTTATCCCAATCGGCATTTTGGCGGTTGCGGTAGGCCTCCAAAATGAGGTCAGGATCCATAGTATGATTTGAAAAAAGATCAATACTATGCATTGTCCTATAACTATTTTATATTTTTTAATATATTAAGAGGTGTATAAATCAGTTATAAGAGCTGATTTCTACTACTTACCCTAGAATATCCAAAGCAGTACGAAGACTATCTGTTCCTGTTCTTGGTAATCCTGCAACTATAGCTTTTAAAGGTGCCATTGTTGGTATTTGTATATATATTTATAAGATATAAAAAGTAACTAAAAAATGAAAAACAAGTCTGTAAACTTTGAAAATCGACAAGTATTTATATTGCTATGGAAGTGATTTAGTAACAAATAGTAAATGTGACTATGCATCACCACCTCGATTGCAGTGAAAACATGACTTCAAACATCTATGTATTAGATTGTCATAATTCTATATGACCATTTCTTTTCTTCAGGAGACTATATCACTGAAATGAATGCATCAAAGCAAAAATAAAAAAAAATAAAAAAAAAAATCCATCAAGAATATATCCTTTTAAAATTTCATTATTGAACTCAAAGATATACCTTTGCTTTATTTACTATTTATTACTTTTATTATGTAGCATAAATATAAATATAGGATAAGATTTCTAAAAGCAAGTGGATGCAAATACTCTTGGACGCCTTTCGATTTTTAAGCTTATTCTATTTATATTTAATATTCTTGTGAGGAAAACTAAGTACCTAGTTATTTTTATATCGTCTCTTACTTTTTCTGAATCCAAAAATGAAAATCAAGTCTCTACAGTTTTTTTTTGTCTAGAAGTGCTGCATGTAACTGTAAAAAACCTTTTTTTTTTTAAAAAAAAACAAAATTGATATCGAGTTATTAAACTATGTATGGGCATAAAGTCAAAAAACACCAGGTAAATCTTGTTTTAAAAAATAGGATCACATATTCCATCCTTTCACCAATTTCTAATACTAGGAGCTTTTTTAAACCGAAGCTGATTATCCTAGATAATACAGAGATAATGTTCGTTTCTTTTTTATTAACTTATCTGAAGGGTTTCACACATAACCATTTTTTCTATTATTAAAAAACGTTTAATTGAAACTGATGCCTTTCAAGATTTCTAAAGGTTACACCAAATTGAGAAAGAGATATAAGTCGATAAATGCAGACCTCTAAGGTATATAAAGAGAGAGAGTAGGAGCTATTTCTAACCTCAGTTCATTTTTTCCCAAGCACCTCACACTGATTTTCTCCACATTCAACCTTTTATATTTCGCCATATCTAGATAATTCTTTCTTTTTTTTTAACACAATTGTTCAAATAAGGAATTAAATATCAGTTTATTATAAATAGTACATTAATAAGCTATTAGGTGTAAAGTAATTTATACTTTCTTTTTTCTTTTTTTTTTTTTTTTTTAAAAAAAAAGGAAAAGAAGATAAATTAGATATATACAGTAGAGTTACTGAAAAATACAAAAAATATTGTTTAAGGGCATGAAGGTACACCATCCTCAAAGACACAACTTCCCGTAAAGATGTTGGGCTCGATATTGGCGAGTTTGAAAACAGCTTGAAGGATAGCTGAGATGCCCTGTCCAGCAATAAGTCCACCTAATTAAATAAGAAGAAGACATCAGTAACTATTAAAAAATTATAGTGTTATAGAAAACTTACCAGCAGCACCTAATTTTAAGTAAAGTAAAAGTAGTAAAGAAGTAGTAAAAGGAGATGTTAGTAGCTATTTTTTTTTTTTTTTTTTTTTTTTTAAAAAAAAAAAAGGTATAATACTTCAGAAGAAAAAAAACTTACTATACATATAATCGTCATAAGCCAAAGGATCAACCTTCTTCCAGACTTTACCACCGATCCATCCTAACAACATTGAAAGAGGTACCTCGGGACTAGGATTAATCATGGCAATACCAATGGCACTCACTGAAGGGAAGAAACGACGATACTTGTCGGGAACAAAGTATGTACGAACAATAGGTCCAGCAACACCAGCAATGGCACAGACAATGGTAGCAATAATAGAGGGAGTGGAGAGTGGATCAGCATCACCTGTCAAAAGTGCAGTCACGTTGGTCCAAGTCTTTACAGCAACCAATCCAAACACACACTCGGCATCTGGATTAGGATCGACAATACAAGGGTAGGCGTCAGCAAAAAGAATAAACAGGCCCACAGCAATACCAATGGCAAAGAAAGAGGCAACGAATTGGGCAAGGAATTGAGAACGAGGGGAGGCACCAACAAGTTGACCTGTCTTGAGATCACCGACCATGTCCACAGCTTGGGAGGCAGCAGAAGCAGAGATGTTACCAGCCATCAAATTGTTTCTCTGAACCTGCTGAAGAGAGTCGGCAGGCATTTTGGCAAACACAAGCTGAGACATCTTACCAATGGATCCGGTAGGGTTAATATCAGTCTCACCAGAGGCTTGGATACCCACAAATGAAAGGATAAAGCCAAGAATGACAGCAATAATGGATTGATAGACAGGCATATGGAAATAAACACCCATAATGGCACAAGTAAAGATGATGGAAATAAAAGTACCGCCGATCCACCACCAAGCAGGAACCAACTGATCGGGTCTAAAGATCTCTTCTTCATCGACCTTGGAAGCATATTTTTCATTCTGTTCCTCAGCCAATGTGCTGCGAAGGACAACGCGACGGAAATAATTGACACCACGCATGATACCATACTTGAGCTCTCTAGCACCACCCACACAGCCACGCCATAAAGATTTATAGTTGACCATCAACTCAGTAAAGGTACTCAGTACCATCAGAGCAATACCAGGCCAGAGGAAGAAGCGGTTGGTGGTATCACCAGCGGCACTGAATCCAAAAGGTGCAACAAATTTACCTTGAGAGACCATAACAGGACCAATGATACCATAAACAACGACAGTAGAAACGAAGAAGGAGACGACGGTGGAGCCGGGTGTCATCAAACCAGCACCAAAGAAGGGGAAATCCCATCTAAAGTTCCAGCCCCAGATGGTATCTGCATGAACAAGTGGTTGGTAATTGGCTCTGCTGCCGATCCAATAAAAGAAATGAACTTTATGAACAAAAAAAAGAACAATGCATTTAGTATTTTTTGTTATTGTTTATTGTGTCCCATCCATCAAACAAAAAATAAGACTTACGTGTATCAAAGAAAGGAACCCAATAAGCAATCAAAGTCCAAAGAAAAGAAATAGCAAACCAAATACCCATCCACATAGCCTTCTTCATAGCCTTCTTCTCACCCTCTACGGAATCATGAAGTGACAAAATAGTCGTTGCAGCAGCGCGAGGTGTAGGAAACACCAGGTCCTGTTTGACAACAAAGTGAGCACGAAGAGGCACGGCAAAAAAGAGACCATAAAAGGCGGCAGAAATGGTAAAGAGTAAAAGACGAACAGCATCCTCACGAGGCGTTGTCATCAAGCCAAGTTTGTACATGGCAGGAACACCAGAGACGAAACCAGCTGAAAGCCCACCTGCAGTTGTTGCTGCAGACTGTGCAGTACAGTTCTCCTTTGGTCCGAAATAACCTCCACCCCATCGGGCAGGTAGTGCTTTAGAGAGTGGTTTGATGATGGCAAATGAGAAAATGGCGCCAAAGAGGGAAGCACCAAATGTCCAACCAATCTTTAAACCGAGATATGTGTTTGAGGCAGCTAAGTTTTTATATTAAAATAAAAAGAAAGAAAAAAGAAGGGGCTCGGTTAAGGGGTATTGCTTTATTATTTCTATCGTTCATTTTTGTGTGCTTAAAAAAAAACTATTTACCAACTAGACAGCCTAATAAAGAACCAACGATAGAGGCTCTCCAAGTAAAATGAAATTCATCCTGAAATTGTTGTGGAAGTTTTGAAAAATCATCGACTAAAACTTGACTGTTGGAATCGGTCTGTTTTAATTCCTCCTTTTCGTCTTTGAAAATAGATGAAGTGTCAACAACCTCTAGCTTTTCATCTGTATTAACAGAATTTGGCATTTGTTACAAGAAGGATTGTAGAGTTTAATTAAAGAAAGAAAAAAAGAACAAGGACTTAATAAAGGGTACTATTTATACCCTCAAAAATGATGAGTGACATGATTTATATAAAACTAATACCAAGAAAGCCATGTGATCGCTTTAAATGCTGGTTTTTCTCGTCTTTCGCACGATTTTTTTTTTTTTAAAAAAAAAGGTACAACCTCAATCCAATAATTGCAAAACAACTTTTAAGCATTTTTTCTAAATTTCAAAACCCAATTGTGGAAATTCTTTCTTTTTTTGGCTACCATTTATCCGCATGATCACTTGCACTTGTAATCCTTCAAATATGCTTTATTAAGTTTAAATCAAACAATACTGTATTTATAGATTGCTTGATCTCTCTATCTTTTTTTTCGTATCACACTTTTATATATGTATATATGATGACTCTTCATTACATATATTCATTCAATTGTAAGATCAAAACAAAGAAGAAAGCGTGTTGATCTGCTTAAAGTCACAAGAAATCACAAAAAAAGGAAGTTTTTTACTAAATGAAAGCGAATGGAAATCCCACTCGTTTCTTTCGGGGAGCGAATTCAACAGTGACACTTCTTTTGCTTCTTTTTCACTTTTTTATTTATTTCTATATTCAAATGATTTAGGATTGCTGTCTCATCAACGAACTTGGTTTTCCATTTTATTTTTTTTAATAATAAAAGTATTAGATCAATTATAACTGAAAGAAATGGATTCTATTTCTTGATTTTTAAAAAGCATATAGAATACTTATTATTATTGGTTGTTAATGTTCGTTTTGGAGTAGGACAAATATCCCATAAATCAAATCAACAGAAACACCTCTCTTTTTTTATAAAAGTTTACTGTTTTTGTACATTTTTTTTATCAAGATAAATATCCTATTCGTGATAAAGGGATCAAATGGTGTTGTGTATATTTGTAAATTAGTTTTATTTTGGGCAGAGAGAAGGGGAGAAGTTTCCAACAGAATCTCAACATTCCATTGTAATATATATATATATATATATTAGTGATTGTGAAACATAAGCAAAAGGTACCTTTTATATATCATATCATTAAAAGCTTATTCAGCAATCAATCAATCAAACGAATTATGTTTCATACTGCTGTATACTTTAAATTTTTAATCAAAATGATGTTTGCTTATTTAATAAAAAAAAAATGGCTTTCATTTGAGTGTTATTGCAATGTGAATGAATTCGTGTAATAAAAAGTAAAATAATGCTGTTCATTCATGTCATTGGTGAACAGAAATACCTCAAATACATAGATCAAAAATATATAAAGATCAGGTGAATCTGTAAGTAAAAAAGATAAACTTGAAAAATAAAGAATTCTAAAGAACAGGACGGTATTTTAATACTAGCTTTTGTTATCTTTTTTCATAAAAAGACGGATTAGAGTGTTACAAAAAAGTGATTCGATCTTGTTATTTTGAAATGTACTTCTCACATAGAGCAATTGCTCCGTGAGAATACTACCACAGAACCCTTTTTCATTCTTATTATAGGAACGGGTTTCAAATCACTCAAAAAGGTCTTCATATACACTGCTCATGATTGGGTCTATACTATTGATTTAGTATCTTATTAGTATCACAAATAGACTCGATTGAGTAGGAATTTCTTAAAACAATAATATGTGTAGAATATCCTGTTTTATATGATCATATTACTACTTTTTCTTTTCCTTTTCTTTAAACGATACACATGCGTTGCTTTTGCTTATATTACCATATTCAAAGCTGGTTGATTGAGGATGAATTATGAATTATGAATTATGAATACAGTCTGATTTATAATAGGGGTTTATTTCATGTAAATACTGTTTATATTAGTTATTAAAGAGATATATATATATAGCCACCATGTACTTGGTATTAGTATGGGAATATTAATGATAAGGGTCCGATTGTATTATTTATAGAATATCTTTCTAAATCTTTAAAATGGGCTTAGATTATTAACTATACAAGTACTCACCAAACACAATCAAGAGGAAATTATAAGGTATTTTGGAGAAAGAAGGAAAAAGTAAAGAAAACGTATATATTCACTCAAAAAAAAAGAAAGAAAAGGTCTCTAAATCCATAAAAGTTGGTCTTGCTTTGAATTTAATAGGCTTGACTGACGCGTCCACTCCGACAATAGGAAAAAAAAAAAAAAGCGACCCCCAAACGCTTTGATATACTTTTTTTGTTTATTTATTTATTTCCTTTATTATAGCAAAGACAAAATGGACCCTATGGATATTGAGCTTGGTACTATTATTTGACTGTATTGTTGTTGATAACTCCACTTTAACAATACAAAATAGATGCACAGATCGACTTGGAATTACAAGACGATCCCATCATTAAAGCAATGAAACGAGATCTTGATTCTGAACAGCAAGAACAGAAGCAGCAACCTGAAACACCAATGAACAATGATGAACAAAGGATGGCCGAAATTGAATTTGAGGGATTACCACGACCTAATGCCATCTTTTTAAGAGGTGTTGATGAGATGAGCACCTCCGATATAAAGAAGTATTGCGATTCTACAGATTTGCTTAAAGTGCAGTGGATCAATGATACGTCATGTAAGAAATATATATATATGTGTATATACAAAGGAGAGTATAGGGAGGGAAATTGATATATATATATATATACACGAATTAGGTAATTTGATTTTCGATACAAAAGAACAAGCAGAGCAGGTGACCAAAGCACTTGTAACTGATCCCGATGTAGAAGTCAATCACAAAACCTTACTTACAGCAAAAAGCTTTGAAAATGCGGATGGAAAGATAATAGAGCTGTCTCTTCGCCTAGCAACCGATGAAGACGTAAAATCAAAAGGCTCACGTGAACGTAGTCGATATTACCTGTTACATGGTACAGAAGACTCGGAGGTGATGAGGGAGGGACGTAGTAACGATGTGGAGAAAAGAATGAAACAGAATGGTGGTGATGGACGTGACGTGTTTAGTCGATTAGGGAATAAGGTGGCAAATAATGAGCGTAGAGGTGGTAATCAGAGAAGACAGAGAGACAGATCTGCGTCTCCTAGCAGAGAAGTGACGAGAAAGACAAGAGAGTTGCCTGAACACCTTAAAAGTAGACTGGGTGCACTTAATAATAATGATATCAAGACGGAAGATATCAAAACAGAGGAAGAGTAAATAGTGTATTGATCTTGTTTATTATCTTTTTATTATTATATATAAAAAATAGGTGGTTTAGTTTTTTGCATATAAATGTATATATTTATACTTTTTTTTATGATTTGTTTTGTTTTAAATTAAATTATTAATGCTTAGTCTTAAACTTTAATAAAGGAGCCAAAATTTCCAGAGGGCCTGCCTTCTTGAGGAACTCATGGTTCATCAATTCATCAGCGGTGGCTCTTGATCTTACATCGACACACAAGCACACAGCCAAGAAGCTCTTGAGTTCACGAGAGAGTTTCTCGGGGTTCTTGAGAGTGGGTGTGCCATTGGTGGCAATCAGGTAAAGGGCCTTGAGGGGTTCTTCATCCAAGTAGGGAGGTTCATTTTCAATCATTTCAATGGCCATAATACCGAGTGACCAGATATCAACCTTGGCACCATACTCCTTTTGCTTGACGACTTCGGGGGCCATCCAGTAGGGAGTACCGACCATGGTGGCACGCTTGTTGCGTTGATCGGTTAGTTTGGCACAGAAACCAAAATCACTGATTTTGACTTGACCATGTGCGTTCAACAGAATGTTGTCGGATTTGATATCTCTGTGAATGATGTTTTGGCTGTGTAAATGGTGAAGACCAGCGGTTGTCTATATAGATAGATATGCGTATAAGTATATATATTATCCCCACAACAGCAATAATAATATATAACAATTACCTCGTGACAAACAGTAGCAATTTGCTGTTCAGTCATAGAGTTGTTATCAATGACATCTGTCAAAGCACCACCCTCCATATACTCCATAATAACCCACAATTCACTGTTTCTGACAAGGAAAGAATCCAAATAATTGACAATGTTGGGATGCTGAGATTCCTTCATCACCAAAATCTCGGTAACAATCAATTCTTTACGAGGCTGGTGAGCCAAATCCATCTGCTTAATGGCTACCTTTGTATTTGTTGCAAGTGAAGTGGCAACATAAACTGAACCAGAAGCACTTTATATATGCAAAAAAAAGAAAAAGAAAAAGGGATTAGAATTGAGTTTTAAATGAAATATATCACATATGTTTCTTACCCTTGTCCAACTCTCTTTAATTTCTTGTACAATTCATTTGGATCACCACCAGTAACCACAGATCCTAAATGATAGTGATAAGTAAAAAGAGATAGGTATAAACACTAAAAACAATCCACTTACTCAATTTATCCATAATCTGAGACTCTGTCATGGTACTAATACGCTGCTCCACCTTCTTCTTGGGTGCAGAAACCTGTTGAGCTGCCTTTTCTCTCTCCCTCTCAATGATCTCACGCTCACGTTCACGCTCACGCTGACGCTCCTTTTCTCTCTGCTGTTCGCGCATTCTTTCCTTTTCTCTCTGCTGTTCCCTAATCTGTCTCTCTCGTTCACGCATTTCAATCTCAAGCTTCTCACGTTCTTGGTTGATACGCTCATCATAGGTTGAAATGCTGGTGGTGCGAGCAGGTACTCTGTGTTGATTTGATGTACCGTATGATTTGGAGGGTTCAGGTCTTGGGTATTTGTTTTGTCCATAGCCCTATTATATAGAGTGTTGATTAGTTTGGGGGTGAAGAGAGTGGTGTGATTTGGGGGGAGGGAGGGAGATTGAAGTTGTTTTATTATCATTATTATTAAAATATGTATAAATATATAATAAGGAGATGATATACATATATATATATAGAACTTGTAAATAAACAAATAAAAAACAAGATGGACAATAAAAGGTATAAAAGAAAAGTGTTACTTACAGGTGAAGGAGGTGTACGGTCACGAGATGGATCGAACGCTTTTGGCTGTAAGTTGTTTACACAAAATAGATTAATATATAATGAAATAATTAATAATTAAATAATTAAGTATACAATATATACTTTACCGAACGAATAGCCAAATCATCCATCATATCATTCATATCATTGCGTCTTGCATTAGGTGGAGGGGGTGCAGGTCTAGGAGGAGCAGGTCTAGCAGGAGAGCTGTTATCTTGGATAAGATTAGCCCATCTATCGTCACTCAAGCGTTCAACAGTGCTTCGTAAATTAGAGGAACCGTACTCCTCTGCCTCTCTCTTGGTCTGCTCGGTATAAAACTCAAGAACATCCAACACAGCTTGTGGATTCTTTGCAGCATCTTCAGCAGTAATGGCTGAACCTTTCAATAATTTAGTCCATTGCTCAGGAAGACCCTATAAAAGGATAAAAATATAAATAAAGTTGATTTGACACTCTTAATATATAGATACTTACAGTAAAGGCACCTGTATTGGGATCAAACCCAACATGCACTTCATGTACAAAGTTGGTAGGACCTGAAGCACCAACAGAAGATCTCTAAACGATTGGTTTATTTAGATAAGACGCGTTCCTGCAATGTATACTATAAACACTTACATTGTATATCTCATCCATCCAAGAATATAGATCCTCATCACTCTTACAGGCAATATTATAGTTCTTATCCTTTGTTATAATTTCAAAGCAATAAGGTTTTAAGTCTGTTCTTGTTACAGACGATATTTCCTTCAAGAAAATCAAGGCAACACACTGACCAGATTGCTAATATTTATATTAATAAATAAATTAATAATTTATTATTTTATTTGAAAAACAAAAAACAAAAAAAAAAAACTAACCTCATTGCGATGGAATGTTAAGGCTTGATCTCTCAAGACACAAAAACGCTTTGACCAAATCCAAGCACGTAACCCATCTTCTTTTACAGAAAGATAACCGTCTTTTATAATTTCAGTCATTTAGAATAAATTAAGACTCTTGTATTATGTAAAAAATAAAAATAGAAATAATATTAACAGAAAAAATAAATAGTAAGTAATATGTATAATAAGAAGAGGAAAAAAGAGTAAGGAAAGGAAGAAAAAAAAAAAAAAACCAAGTATAATCACTTTCAATGTTCTTTTTTCTCCTTTATTTTTTTTCATTATTATTTTTTGATGTACAACTTGAGTTAGGTGATGTGTAACATTGTTTATTAGCTTTCTGGATGTGAAATATAAAGAAGTTCATTTTAATCAATGAATAAAATGATCTCACTCTTATTTATCAACCATAAATCCATTCCATTATGTATTTTTTATGTTTCATGTTGATAGTATAAAGAGATATTGAATTGGTCTATAGGATTCTATTGAATAGCATCAAGATAGAGCGTAATAGTAGCAAAATAGTGAGTAACTCAGACCACACGGAGTTCATTCACTTGCTTATTTGTAATTGCCAAAGATAGGTATAATGAAAGTGCCACTTTTTTATTAAAATAGAGTGCGCCTTTTTCAGAAAGTATTCGTATGTTTTTGGGAAAAAAAGCCGTATCGTGGTGGGGACATTTTATTAAAAAAAAAAAACGCATATCTCTGCACTTTATTTCGTACAGAGGAACCACAATGTTTTCTCATCCAAAGAGGCTATGGTTACATTTACCTTCCTCTATATTCTCTCAAGCTTAATCCTATTGATCATTTTTGGTCAGTCTGTAAGATTAAACTAAAAAAAGAAAAAAAATTGAAGTAAGACACACTGACAATGAGAATTGGTGAAACATGCAAGGCTTTTGCAGTTATTCTGAGTCAAAATTCCAAGACTGTTTGCTAGATGAATTTCCGAATATCAACATGAGTATGAATGGGAGCATTATCCATAACGATATAGTGCCTTTTAAATTGCCTATGCCTGTCGATTACATCAAAAGTTGCGGTTATGAAGTTAAAGTAATGGTTGGCATTAGTACCAGCTTTACCCTGTTATTTTGCACAGGTATAGCAGCTCCTCCAGTTTTTCTTTTCTTAGGAGGTACGGTTTTTTTGAGCGTCTTGCACGTATATTTATGACACCATATGACGAGATGGCAACAAAGATGGTAATATTTCTTGCTTTCGTTTTCGAGATAGTTACAATGGCTCGCTCGCTTCTTTTTTTTTTTTTGCCCAAGATATGGAGCGATTCGTATTTATACTGAAGCCAGATTCATCTATGAAGATAAAGTTACTCAAGCAATCCATATCTGTTTGCTTCCACCAGCGCTGAACCCATTATTTTTTCTCTTGAGTCTTCTTCAGACTATTTCTTTCTACTGAGTGGAAATATGCACGCTTTACGCTGATTTTACACTTTTCCTTTACGAAATTATAAAGCGCCATTTTGGGAACCTTCAAATCGGGAAGCAAAGCTTTCCATAATTTGATCCCGAACTAAAGAAGGATTTTCGTCGATCAATTTCACAAGATGCTTCTGATGCTCTTCACTTAAATTAGCTAGTATGCCTTTAGGTCTACCACTTCCTTCTTTTCTTGTAAAAATGTCGAATTTCTCTTCCAGGCTTGGGCTGTTGATGGAGGTATATTTAATTCCATAGCAGCCTTACTTAAACTCATACCCTTCTCGTAAAGATTAAAAAAATTATCAAAGTCCTTATAACTATGATATTCTCTTGATACTATATGTTGTTCCAGGGTTTGTCAGTTAATTAACTCTTCATCTGGCTCTTCGATTTTTCAGGTGTTTGAGATCTATGTACTGATCGCAGATTTTCAATTGTTCGAAGGGATATTGTCCGTTATCAATATCCATTTAATACATATGAGTTTCATTTCTATGTTCATCAAAACTTTGTTATCACCATTTTCAAATAGAAAAAAAAAATAGCCATAGTATGTAGGAAGTTTTGAATGGTGAAGAAAAATGACAGTGAATGCACCGTTAATTCCCATGAGAGCTATGGTCATAGTTGTGACACACAGTAACCTTCTGACTATTAGAGCGACTTGCATTACATATTAGAAGATAAATCCGCTGTAAATCATAAAAAAGATGTCATGATAATAAAAATATGTGAGCATGATCAAAAAATAGAATCATCATCATCTTCTTACATTAAAATGATTAATTGCCTTGAGAAAGCTGTTAACATTTTCTATAGTGACGATTTTAACGAAAAAAATGTGGCATTGACTGGAGTCTATTCTTCATTTGGAGCCTATTTCTCAAAAAGTTAGAGTTTTACAGTAATATAGAACAATAATGTTTCGGTAATGTTTTCTCTCAAGTATCTGAAGAGAATAATTATAGTAGCAAACCAATGATAATAATAAAAGATCATCATAAAGTGAATCGTAGTCATCTTCTAGTTTAGGTCACATCAATACAGACTTATTGAGTCTTAATTTTCGTTGTTGTTACAAATAAATAAATAAAAAAAAATTTTTTTTCCTCTTAACCCTGGAATACCTATATGTTTTTTGCCAATATCACTAATATTTATTATCACAACTCCACTTATATGTAATGAAAAAGACCAAAAGGGTTGTGTTATGTCGTAAAAAATTTCGCAAATTCTCTCCTCCTTACAGTTATGGTATAGTTTCACTGGATAGTCAAAGAGGTTTCTCCTAAATACAGTCGTTCAAGAGTCAGTCCCTTAAAATAGTATGATAAGTCTTTCTTTCCCACATTTCTTTCCTCAAGGACATTAAGATGGACAAAAAGAAAGAAAGAGGAGAGGAAAGAGTTCAAATCCATCTGAATGTCCAACCGTTATAGTGTGTAATGTCAACGAACTTGTCCTGAATATGAAAAGTGAGTTTCTTTTTTCTTTTCAATACGCAATGGAAATCCCTCACAACTATTCTCTAATGTTCTTTTGGTAATCGTCATTGAACTTACACATCAGTTTGGACTCGATTGAACTATCCGAATATAGTAGGTGAAAACAATAGTAAGAATAATAAAATCACATTTCATATTACATATATCTACATATGTAAATGAAACTGTTGTTGATATGTTTTACGTTTGGGTCAGAATAGTGGTTTTTTTTTTGTTGGTTTTGGGCCAATAAGTATAAGGCTAAGACGTTTTAATTGCCAAAAGGGCTCTGGACTATTTGCAGATAAGAGATTTAGAACGAACAACTTTTATGTACCGGCTATTTTTAGTTCGTACTTTAAGTTACTTAACCATGTTATACCAAAATTTAAGGACATGGTTCTACATGTTTGAACATCAATATTACTACAAAGAGGGTTCATTATTTGTTATTCAGATGAGACATTGGTAAAGATAGTTCTAATTGAAATTATTATCTGTAAATATCACCTGCTAAAGATAAAGGATACTGTAGTTTTTTCGTTGTCATTAAATTAATATTATTGTTACTATTGAAATCATCGAAAATTCAGTAGAGACTCTGTTTTCCTGTTATCTGATCACTATTATAAAGATAAAGATATTTCATATAGCATATTTTACTATTTACATTTATCCCCACTTATTATTATATAATGTAATTTGAGGAACTTATTTAAACTGAATACTTTGTAGTATTGAGTATATTGTATAACATCAATCCTTTTGTGCCTATTTTTTTTTTACTTAAATATTAGACTAATATCTAGTACTTGATCATAAAAGGTGACTTTACTTCATCGTAAAATCCGGGAATAGATAATCGTTACTTTTTCGAGCATTTGTTTTCTTTTTCCCAATTGTTATTTGTCATATTAATAAATAAATAATTTCTGAATAAGTAAGCTTCATGTGGAAAACACCAGTTCACATACTCTAATATCTAGCGTAATAATAATCCTAATTGTCCATACATATGGAGCAAATATTTAACGTATTGGACTCGGTGACTCATATATATATATTTTATTTATCTTGTTTTTAATCTGTTTAGCTAATAGATTATACATCAATGATGAGTTTGAAAGAGTTAATACAAAGGAGAACGCTACAGTGGAAGCTCAAACTAAGAGATCTTCGGCTATTTATTACATCTTTAAACATACCATTTTGGAAATAGGAATACAACTTTTGGTTTTGACCCAGACATCCTAGTATATTTATCGTTTACAGATGTAGAGGCTACATGAGATTAGAAACCTTGCGGAT
>MU622245.1:1033841-1057291 GCA_025399235.1 Backusella circina FSU 941
AAAAACGCCTGTTGTCATCCGTATTTGCTTGTTTTATTCAAGTGTAGAACAAAGTACCTAATATGCCAAGTCGCGCTAAGCTTATTGGTAACCTTGTCCATCGAGTGGCCGTTCGAGTACGTTGAGTATTTTATTTAGTTTTGCTTTTATAAAATGAATTAACTCTCTGGATTTCAGTTGCCTTATAAAAGTGGAAGAAAACTTGAAGTAGTCGAGCAAGATCCCATTGTGAAACAAACTGGTAACTGAAATACAAACAAAAAATGAATGTCAGAATATTATTAATAAAAAAAGTATTTTATCATTAGTTGCGGCAATAATTGAATTGTCAAAATTTAAATTAGCCACGGTTGCAAATACACTTGGATTTGTATTAGAAGGTATATCAAAGGTAAATACAAAATACACTAGTTACTATAATTAATGTTTAACTAATTTCTTATTGTGAAATAGACCCATCAAATTTTCGAAAAAAATGTACCTGTGGACGTGATGCAATCCAAATTATTTGTACTTCGTGTTCTATCAGCTTGTATGCAACATCATTGGCAATTTTATAAAGAACAGCAAAAACAATCGAATATCAACCCACCTGCTTTAGACGAGGCCCTAGTTTCTTTTATATTGGTGCTCATGAGTCGATATATTACACAGTATCATCTTATCGAAGAAACAAATTCCAATTTGCCCATCAATGCAGTTATACTTGACAGCGACTCAGGTTACAGTTACGACCAAATTAAACTGAGTTTATTGACCGATATATACAAAACATCTTCCAAGATTATTTATTACGTTAGTGCAAGCAACTGGACTTCGTGTTACTCAAAGATCAAAACTGCAGTCTTGAGTTTAGATACTGCCAATGGCAATTCAGAAGATATTCCACCAGAAATTAGAATGCTAGAATGTAGTTGTCTTACCAAGGATAAACTATGCACCATTTTTTCTGCAGATAAATTACTCAAAGCAAAGAAAAAAAAAAAAAAAAAAAGCAAAAAAAAAAAAAAAAAAAAAAAAAACATGACTCATCTTTTATTATAGAATTAACTCCATACTTTCTTCATATGAGACCACAAGGAAAACTTCTGTTTTCTAAAATGATGCGTAAAGCAATTTGGAAATGGATCGATTCTTATCCAGACCAATTTGCTGAAGTGTATGCAGATAATGCACGTCTATTACCAGGTTCCGAAGTTTTATTTGATATGTGTAGCTCAGCTGCTGATAATCCCAAGAAAAAGGCGGTCTTGTGGCCACTTCAGACAATGCTACTGACACTTTCACCCGATTTTTTAACACAGGCTTTCCTCGATAATTCACCTAATCTTAACCGAAGGGTAAATCCTCTTTACCTCACACACTTCCTTTTGTTTTCTCTCAATAATGGTTCCTTTCTAATTCATATATATATATATATATATATATATATACTTTCCATCTCTTTATAGTCCAATTTCTTTAATCAGCTTCGAAAATCATTAACAACAACAAAATCGGCAGATATCGCAGCAGTTTGTTATGTAGATATTTGCAAAGCAGCAACTGTAGTGCCACCTGATACAGAATCCGTATTACGCTTAATTGCCGCAGATGTTGAGGTTGATTTGCGAGAGAAGGTGTGGGATTTCGAGAAGCTGGCCTTTACAGACAATTACAACATCGATCAGCAGGAACTGCTCACGAATTTCTTACTGTATAGATTTAGACTTTATTCCAAAGATACCCTAGAAAATTTGATTCCCTCCTGTCTTGAGGAAAACGTCCCTATTGTTTTTAAATCAGCTTTTATAAAAACATGTCTTATACTTGTCCAAAACGACCAGCAATTGCCGTGGGATGTGGCACTATCGACAATGTATAATAAACTCAGTCCTTTGGTTCAAAAGGTGTTTTTACAGACGATTCAGATTGATATGGAAAAACCATCACGAAAGGACTATACCTATTCTACTCATAGCAGTCGCGTTGAGCTTTTACATGACGTATTACTTTTATTTAGAACTAATTGCGCCCTCGGATTATTACATCATGACCGGACTGATCACAACGCTACCTTGATGGTAGGTTTAGCAACTTTGTACCAACATCCAAATCAAACTGTCCAACAGGCAGCTGGTGACCTCTTGATTAAAATGCATAAATCTGATGCGATCGCACTCTGGGGTCCATCATTGTTTCACTTTTGGAAAATATCATCTCAAGCAGTTTTTGTCTTGGCACGTCAGATTTTAGAAAACAAATCAAACGAAGAAAATATAAAAGCGATACTAAGTTTACTCCATCAAATTTTAAAAACTAGAAATAAACACATCAAGTCAACCCAGGTAAGGCTGGTTTTTTGTAGTTTTATAGATATCACTATACTCATAGTTTTTTTATTATTATTATCAATTCTTAATAGTTGACATCTCCTGAAGAAGCATCTATGCGTGAGAGAATGCAGGCATCCGTCGCCCTTGAGATCGCGTTATTGGTTTCACTATGTTCTACGGATAAAGGTATTTGCGATGATGCATCTCTTTGTTTAGCCGAATTATGTCAAGAAGCACGATTAGTAGATTTAGAAGATGGTGTAGAACCTAGTCATATTTCGTTTGCATGTAATGCCAAAGTTTATGAAGAGCTGTGTCAAGAAGACACCAAATACGTTGGTAGGAAAGCTCAGCAAAAGAAGATTAGAAAGCATTTGCGTATGTTACCAAACCACACCCCAGGAAACATGGCAGCATGGGAAGAAGCATGGCATCGCTGGAAAAAGCTAACTCAGTACATCAGACGGCTATCCGATGATATCATCAATGAAGAGCTGCAGGATCAGACTTCTTTTTCATCTTCTTCCACCGTCTCTTCTAACAATAAGAAAATACCAGGTCCTGGTAATGTCCTGTCGCCAAAGCCTGGAAGAAACGAAAAAACAAAGACCATATTTCGCAATTCTAGAATGGCCGATTTATTAGAAGAAAAGTCCATGGAGTGGCAAAATTACACAGGATTCCTTGCAGCACTTGGTGGTTGTTGTTTGGCAAACCGATTTGATGCCGATCTAGAGGGAGGAAATGATACCAGAAACTCGGATTCAACACATCTTGTCGATCGATTTATCGAAGATATGGTAGAAATGTTGGTTTCCGATAATCTCTATATTCGTGAAGGCGTCAAGGACACACTAGGCAACGACTTGACACCAGCACTTTACGCCATGCTATTCCGCCATCTTGAAAATAGAATGGTGCAATGCTTTGACGGAAATGGAGGTACCATCCGTAGCCCTCAAAACAAGCTTTTTGTCGAACAATCCGTCTTGGTGTTGCGTTTGATTTTGGAGCGTTTAGTGGAACAAAATGATCACTTGCTTAGTGTAGATTTCAATACGCTTATTTCGAATTTTGCAGATTATTTAAATCAGCTTCCAAATACTCATGTTACAATGCGTATTAAGATTCAAATGTGTATTTTGGTGGATATCGCAGTACAAAAGAGGGAGCATATTGTTATTCGCGATGAAGTTAATCTACGTAATAGACTTTTACAAATTACAGTGGAATGGTCAAGTGACTTTGTCATGGTAATATTATTTTGAAAGAGTATATCTATAAAAAAATAGCCTTTTACTAAATATAACCCTTTTTTTGCAAACATAAGTTGGTGGAAGGCCAACATGTAGAAAGATACCAAAAGGATTTAGACCTGGTTTGCCTTAAAGCAGTAGTGAGCTTGCTCAATCAATTACCACTACAACCACTAACAGCAGTAAGACCAACAGAAATTGCTGGCATCAAGAGTAAACTGTTTGTAAGATACTTCAATCATTTCCGTAAACTACTTCAAAGATATAGACGAGCAGAGGTATGAAAAAAAAGAAAGGAGTATGAATGTGAAAAAATATTGACTTTTTTAAAAACTTTCGAGTAGAATGAACAAAATAACTTTGCTAACAATAGATTCACCAACGATCTTTCTGCTAACTCATTAAAGGCGTTGTCACAAAGTTCATCAGACAATTTCCAAGACTGGCCGATCTTGAAGGAGCTCACTATTATGGCCATGTCTCATATTTTAAGTGCCAATATTGATGCTGGTCTTCAACACTCTCTATCAATGGGATATGATGAGGATCAGGGTACTCGAGCTGCATACATTCAAGTATTGACAAACATTTTAAACCAAGGAACTGAATTCGATACATTGGCAGAAGATGTTATGACTGATCGTTATGAAAAACTTATAGATGTAAGTTGAAAACTGGTAAAAAGGACGCCACAAAAAAGAGAGGGCATTCTCGCTGTCCCTTTTTTATGGTAATTAATACGCTACAGAAATATGATTTTTAATAATATCGTTGTAGATGCTTGTGGAGGCTGATATGGAAATTGTAATGGCACTTTGTGAAGTATGTCCAGCACCAGATACCACTGGTGTAGCGGAAATTCTTTTAGTTTGTTTCGAATCCAGACTTAAAATAGTACCGCTCTTGCGAGCTGTCATTCAAAAAGAAATTTCACTTACAGGTAATATCAATAATAATAAAAAAGCAATATACCGCATATAATAAGTTAATAATCATGAATTTACTTTATAAGGTCAAGAAGCAACTTTATTCCGAGGTACAACAATGGCTACACGTATTTTATCTATTTTTGCAAGAAATTCGTGTCTCGATTATGTGCGTATTACTCTACAACCAGCTATTGAAGAAATCAACGCATTAGCGGATAGCGATCTTACGTGTGAGTTAGATCCTCAAAAGTTAGATACATCAATCGAGTTGAATAAAAACAAAGATAATGTTATTCGAGCAACTGAAATATTGTTAAACGCTATTTGCTCGTCTGTTTCGAGTGCTCCGAGGTAATGTCACATAAAAAAAAGTTTTTTTTTTTTTCTTTTGTGTATCGTTCTAATTTTAAATTTTTGATGATGTAAAACACAGAGTGTTCCGTGAAGAACTTGCTATTATTAGAGAAGCAGTAAGTGCTTATTTCCCTGAATCGAAGTACATTGCAGTTGGTGGATTCGTTTTCCTTAGATTATTTGGACCTGCAATTTTGACACCAGAAAATGCAAACTTTTCCAAACAAGCTATCCCTAGAAATTCCAACGTAAGAAGGTTACTTCTTCAAGCCACTCGTGTGATGCAAAATTTAGCAAATAATGTGCTATTTGGAGCCAAGGAGACACACATGATTGCACTTAATGATTTCCTGACCAATAATATATACAAGGTTACCAACTTTTTACGAGCCATTTCGACGTTACCAGCCGAGGAAAATGTGTCACCACCAGCAAGTGTTCGCCTGGACCAGACCAGCTATATCAAGTTGCATAAATATTTATCCGATAATTTAGAAAGAATGTCCAGGAGACTCACAAGCAGAAGAAGATTGAAAAATGCTAGTGGTCCCGCAGAAACGCAAGCTTTGCTTGGTTGGAAAAAAATATTGGATCGGCTGTCAAATTTACTTGGTCAATTAGGCCAACCTACAGATTTGCCAGCATCCGAATTGGTTCAAACAGGAAATTCAGCACCTATTAGTGGTGGCATGAATTTCTATATGGAATTCATTCGTAGAAATCAAAACCGTGATCTCACCTTTGTGAAAAATTTAAACGTTTTTTATTTGGGTGGTAAATCAAAAGGAGGTCGTCCAGTTTTCTATATCGTTTGTAGACTACTTGACACTGAGGGTCTTGATCATGAACTGCTCGTCTTTTATATGATGCGTGTAAGTACTTTTGATTATTCATTTTCTCCAATTCATTTCAATCCATTGTTATCTAACTCTTCATTTTTTATTGCATGTAGCTTATGGAGCCATATTTGAATAAGCCTTTTGAGATATTATTTGATTTGAATGAATTTAGTACAACAAGATGTCTCCCTATTCATTGGATGACTCAAGTCTTTCAATTGATTTTTAGCGAACTTAATGATTATTTAGTGTCACTTTATCTTTATAATGCAAGTTTTTACATTCAAAAGTATATCAGTAAATTGCACCCTAATATCGTTAACAGATTGGCAAAAAGAGCTTACTTTTGTAATGGATTAAATGAAATATACGAATATATAACACCGTCTGAATTAAAGCTAGCAAAACAATCAGGTAAATATATAGCTTCTCTTTCTTTTTTTAAAGTTTCATAAAAAAAAAAGAAGTAACAGAATAATTACGATATTAATTCTATTACTTTAGTTGACCTTGAATGGGAAACAAGTGTTACAGTATTCCCCGTTACAAGAATCTCTTCGGTTAGATCTTCTATGCCCGTTACGGTTAAGATTGGACCTGAACACATCCAAATTATCAGTGTAAGTGGTGTTACGAAAATAATAGTAATAAAATCATCTCACACAAAAGCCATCATAGGTTAAAAAACAAGAAATGATGTATAATCTTAGAAGTATTACGAGAGATGTGATTCATATATCCGATATAGAAGAGGTTGTATTCTCTCCCTCGACAAGTCCCACTAAGGAATTATCTTTAAAGTATGATAACGGAAAGTCTACTATGGTATTAACATCACCTAAAATTGACATTATTATGAAGGTAGTCTATATTTTTATTATTGTTATGTTTAACGGAAAACATAATTTAACCTTTTCCATTCTATTATAGCATGTTATGGAAAGCAAACAGCACTATGAAAACTCCAAGTCAAATAATGCCAATGAAAGAGCGATTAGACCAAATAACGTACCGGGTCGTTTACTTAATATGGCACTAATTAATATTGGTAGCGAACATCCTAATCTACGTTTGGTAGCATATAATTTATTATACTCCCTGAGTATCTCATTCAGATTTGATGTTGGAAATCAGTTATTAAATGCTAGAGGTAACAGCGGAATTTTTAACAACGACAATCAAACACACTCATATTTTTTTATAGATCTTTGTATTCCTTCGAACTGTACAGATTTTATTGTCAAAATCAGCGAAAGTTTAGCAAAATCAGAGCCACACTTGACATTTGAATTCCTAAATGAGGCTATTATCGGACTTGCAAATTCAACCGAACATGTACAACAATTGTGTCTAGACTACATGGTACCATGGCTACGCAATTTAGAAATATTGGCGCAACGTTCTACAGATGACTCTGGAAATAACTTAGTAAATACCAAAAACATATTAAGATCACTGATTGACTTGACTGTCAGAAAGAATGAGGTACACAAAAGGCAAAAAGAAACACATATATTCCAAAACACTAATTATGAAAAAATAGTTGTACAAGCATATCCAATCAAGAGTTTGGAAAACAATTGGAAGCATGAGTGGGCTTATAAACATTTTGCTCGATTGCTTTGTTCGATACTCTATTGAGAAAGGAGTTGGATCAAACCCAGCAGAAGTTATTGCGGATACTGTGGTGACCATGTCAAATGTATTAGTTCGAGGAAAAGTGATTAGCAGAATAAGAAGAGTACGTTTTTTTTTTTTGATCAAAATCAAAAGTTTTTTTTAAAAAAATAATAATTAATCATTTAAAATTATTATTTTAGGTAATAGAAGGAACTTCCTTTCAGCCGTGTCGAAGTCTAATAGATCATAATTCCTGGAACGAAATAACTGTACTACTTCGATTTGTATTAATGTTATCTTTTAATCAACCGGAACCAATCATCACGCATCTACCTGAAATCTTCCATATTGTGTCAATTCTGGTAGCGACGGGTCCAACCTTTATTCGAACATCTGTCCATGAACTTGTTGTGAACACCATTCATGCTTTATGTACCACCGGCGTGCGATTAACCGATGATAACGCAAAGAAACTTTATTTTGTCATGAATGATATTAGTGATAGTAAAAATAGGGTTGCTTTTGGTTTGACAAAACACCATGCTAATGCATTCACAATCACAAAAGAAACGATTTCGGATATATCGGAGCCAGTCAACCTCTCCTCTCTTCAAAATATCATTAGGTTACTATTAGAAGGAATGACATATGGCGCACCTACAACAGGTATTTCTTATTCTTTGTTAGAATGGTAGTTAAAGTAGGTAAAAAGAGCTAACCCAATATTATTTTCTTTTTTCTTTTTCTTTAAAAAAAATAGATACTGCTAATGCATGGAAAGCTCGTTGGATGGGCCTAGTGACAAGTACAGCCTTTTACTTTAACCCGGCTATCCAGCCTCGGTCTTTCGTTACATTAGGATGCCTTGCACAAGAAGATGTTGATGATGATTTAATTTACCAAATCTTGGTTGCCTTAAAGGGAGCACTTGCAATTTTCAACGAATCTGAATCCAGCCTGATTGTCAGCATTATGATGTGTCTTAGTAACATTATCGAAAACCTCCCCGAAGATTCTCATTATCTTATCCACTTGTTCTGGCTTGCAATTGCACTCGTGCATGTTGGTCATCCAGAGACATTCCAAGCCGCTGTACAATTCCTTCAATCTGTACTTTGTGCATTGGATGCACGAAAAGCATTTGTCTATCGACCTATGGAAGAAGTTTTACTGGATGCAAAATATCAATTGGGATCAATTGCCACCGAATTAAGTCAAGTTGCCGGCGTGAATTTTGATGAACACTTTTCGTTTGCAGTGACGGTTATTTTATTAAGAGGAGGGCTCAAATCTGCTGAGTGCAAGGAAACTGTCTACCAATGTCTCACTGCTTTCCTTGAAATTGACTGTAAACAAACGATCGAACGTGACTTTATCGATGCACGAACCCTTGGCTACCTAGCTGGTCTCTTGCCTTTTGCAACAAAAGATGATACACTTCATGAACTTTTACGTTTGGCTGGTATAAACGAAATGGATCTTGAAGATTATGGAATGTCTCATATTGGTTTGTTTAATCTACTTGACATACCCGATGATGATACAGCGCTCTTGTTAGTCTCTCTTCTGGTTACTCTTTTGAATAATTCGGAAAATGAAACAGAAAAGTTGTCTCTCTATAGTCTTTTGGCTGATGCTGCTAAATCAGCACCTGGTGTATTCTCACTTGTGTAAGTATACATATATATGTATATATTATAATGATAATAGAGGTTACAATACTAATATATTCATAGATATGACCCATTATTACCCAAAATGAACCAGATTGTTATGAATAGTGAAAATCAACAAGTGCTTGAATCCGTCAAAAATATTTTAATCACTGCATGTTCTGATCCAAACTTTAATACGACTGGACGCAATCCCAGAGAAAAACTAGAAGAATTATCATTCCCCTCTTTGGCAGATCTTACATTTGGTGCCGCCAAGGTGAATACATCTCATAACGCAAAACTGGCTAGTAGATTATTAGAAGCCATCACCGACCAATCTTAGATTTTTATTTTTCACTATTTTTATTTTAAATTTACAACAACACCAATAATACATAGTAATAATAGTAATGCTTGATGTGATACTATTTTAATAATAATAACAGCAAATCAATTTTTATTTACACACTCTTTATACATATGGAAGTTATTTCTCTAAGCACCGCAAACTATGAAACACTGTAATAAACTATGCATCTCTTTTTTTTTAAAAAAAGCAAAACAAGAATAAAGATAGAATCTCAATTTAAATGATAATCGATATAGACAATCTCAATCTCAATCTCGATCACGTATCACATATCGAATTTTAAAGTGCAGAATTGGAGAACGGAAATGTAGCCTTCGAACCTTGTTGCGGTTGCCAAAGTGGAAGTTTAACTGTATATTTTTACATGATACATTTTTTTATAATGAATATTTGTTTTTGGTCACTTTGAAAGATAGTGCCCGATCGTACTCTTTCTCTTTCTGTATTCTTTTTTTTCAAAACTAAATGTATTATCTCTCCTAATTAAGAGGTTATCGAGTAGACTTCGGAAAAGGAAATCGAAGAGGTCTTACAAAAATATAAAGGCACTTTGTATATATAAAGTAAATGCAAGATTAACTGAAGGTTTTGCTACATTGATCACTTGGTAACCTAAAAAAAAATTAAAATAGAATATTTTACTTTATTTATCAAACAATTGACTTCCATTCTAGATATAATTAACTCACTTGAAGTAGCAACAATAAGAAAGCTGAACAACAATAAAAAGTAGTCTTCCATATACTTCTAGAAGAAGACGAAACCCTATTTAATATTAAAGAGGAGTACAAAACTAACGACAGTCGGTGTTACTAAAATGAAAAAGAAACATTTATATCTTTTTTGCATAAATATATATAAATACAAAGACATATCCTTTTCAGATTCACTTTCCTTTATTCCCTTTACACTTCTTCCTCTTTGAACCGTGTCCATACTGTAGTTATGGCTTATTTTTATAAGGTCAGTAGACAATAAAAACAGTCACTCTCGGTCAAAAAAAATTTTTTTCTATTATAATTTTACCATTTTCGTTCTTGTTAATATGAAGAAGGAGGTAAAAAATGGTTGTATTGTTTTTTTTTTGTTTTTTTTTAGTATAACCTGATTATCTTTCACTTTTACTAACTATCAGTGATGAAAAAAAGAAATATTCGCTACAGTGATTCCATCTCACTAATTATTTTAATAACAATTTTTGGATTTGATGCCCCTTTTCTTTGTTATTTATAAATAAACTATTCACCAATCATTATTTTAAATCTAAAGACATGGTCAAGTAGCTCAGGTGGAGTCTCTAGTGTTACTTTGCCCTGCTGGTTCTACTTTCGATATAAAAGAGCACTTTTCAACATGTTTCCCAATTTGCGAGGGCTTGTACTGAAAAGGTTTAGTGTTCACGATACGAAACAAAGTTATAGCTGCAAGGAATTTCTTTTCTTTTTTTTGCATACCACATTAAATTTAACAGGATGGGAGACTTTGGTAATTTTGAATTAACCATATCGAATTCACGTAACCGACTTAAATTGCTTGGACTAGATTTCTTGAAAATATGTCATTCAACCGGGAGTAATGTCCTCTCTAAATTGAAAGACATGCCAGTTTTGTAGAGTCTTCAGTCAGATCATGCTGGAGTCAAGTTAAAAGACTTGTATTACAGTGTTTTTTTCTAGAAGAAAGCCAAGCCCTATTTATATTTAAAGAGGAGTACAAAAATAACGACAGGCGGTGTTACTAAAACAAAATGCGTTTATCTTTTTGCATGCATGTAGCCTTTTCATTTTCTTTATTCCCTTTACTCTTCTTCTTCTTTTTTTTTTGGCTGAAAATGGCTGCTTTTATGTTCGTTGAACCCTCAAAATTAGTCAACTACAACACGGAAACTGTTCAAAGAATTTTTTTCATAAAATGAGAGTATTTTCCTTTTTTTTTTTTTTAGCCCTTTCCTCTGATTGAACGTCACATCCGCATACAAAAATAGCCTGTGAACGCGCACGTATGATTGAGGAGTTCGCTTTGAGATCATTCACGAGCCGTACAAGTTTCCTCTGTCTGGTTGTACAAGTATTTTATGAAGGGGTACCCTTTCTGAGTAGGAGGGTTAAACTTCGCTTGATCAGCTTCGCTACACGGCTGACACAGTAACAGTGTAAGTGCACTTATCTTTTCTGGCTTCTTAGTCAGACTTGTTGCGTCGAAACCCAGGGCGCACTAGTATAGCCACACTGGGGAGGAATGAAGATGGTAGCCTTCGCGTTGGCCATTCATGTTAAGACTTTTTTTTTTATAGTCGAACTGATACCATCACACTCTTTTAATAAATAAGTAAATAAATAAAACTGTCTTGAAAATATATAAACAAGTCTTTTTAATTAACTTGTGAATGCTTTCTTTGATCTTTACTAAATGGAAAAAAGAAAACTTAAGGCAGATGTAATCAAAAAACTCTTAAATTAAGTTTTATGATTATAATGACAGAAAAGAAGTTTTGTATTTCTTAGTATCTTTTTATTTCCATTGACAGAGATTGATTTATAGATTAAACTTCCACTCTGTTACCACAATTTTAAGTTTTCTTGACTTCAACCTTGATTAAGCATTGCAGATTTAACTTTGTTGAAGAGAAGATATAATGTAAGTTGGACAAATTCCTTTATTACCAGCAATTAATAAAAGTTTTAAAGAAATGCTTTGCACCGTTTCGAGGCACGAATTATAAAAAAAGTCAACTATGGATCCCACTGGTTTCTTGGGAAAAAAAAGTACTATTGATCATTGTGATCAAGTAACGATGCTATCATTTATGCATCAAAGATAAGTTAAAAGACGATAATGGCATATACGTATTGGATAAGCTGGTAGGTACTTGGATCTAAATAGCACTGTATACACAGCTTAGTAACGAGGAGAATGATATTAAACTTGGCATTGTTTTGAAATACCAATCATGTTGGGTTTGTATAGAGTAGCGAAATACTATGTTAAATGAAGAGGTTACTTTTATTTACCTTAGTAAGGTAAAGGGTTTATAAATAAGAGAAGTCGAAAAGCACTCAGTCAACTATGTAACCAAATTAGGTGAAAGCTATGTTCGACCTTATACTTTGTAATTGACCAGTCGCGATATTGAATTGTGCTTATCGCATGGTGTTTATCATCTGCGATCACCCAAGTCTTCAATCCTCTCCAGTTGAGTGTATAAAATGGAGTTGTTTGACATGGCTTTGTCCTGGATTTCTGGGAACAACCCCTATCCAATCTAATTTTTCGCAAACTGGTGAGCATGTTGCAAGAATCTCTTTACCAAAATTATATGTTGAACCAAAACCCATCGCTAGTTTTTCCGCTCGAACTGCCCACCTTTACATCCATGGTTCTATCAGAAAAAGTGCCTGACTGCAAAACACTTTTTAAATGGAATCCAATATGACATACGTATCACAATACATAACACCACAAGCTTCTCCATGATATCATTCATAGTAGATGAATGTATTATTAAAGTTGATATACAGAAAAGTACAGATATTTCACGAATCTTCTAAATACCTGACTTAGCCCTAGGCCGCCATTATAAATATATTCTCTTCCAAATTGATGCCTTTTTTAATCTACTTGCAACAAAAGGTCTTTATATGATGAATATGGTACCATACGAAAAACATTTTCTAAAGGAATCTATTGTCTTTTTTTATTTATTTCACAAGTGAATGGATAATTTGGTTTAACATGTACGTCTTCTATTTGAGGTAAATCAAAGTTCACTTTATACACACGTAAATTACCTTAATCTGTTTGAATATTTGAAAAACCTCTCTTTCTATTTTTCTTTCTATTTTCTTCTATTTTTCACTAGTGTTTTCCAACAGTCTAATTGGATGGGTGAATAATACATTACTATACATCCTTCAGCATGTATATATCAAATAACATATACTTACAATACAGTGCATTCTATATGTGTTATATATATCCATTCACAAGTACTAAAATGTGCCAAATAACTTGTAAAAAGAAACTAAAAAGAAGAAAATAAGAACCGACAAATAAGAATATTTTAAAAAAACTTGGATTTGGATAGACTTTTTCCTTTTACACTTTGTATGGTGGAAGTGAGATACTAAATACTTTTATTTTTTACATTATGACAACGATAATAATAGTAAGAACTAGCAACCGTAACCTTGGCAACAGCAATTAAGTTTGATAAAAAAAAATAACACAAAAGTATACATCAACTTGATTGAATCCCAATCAAAAAGAGCAACTCTTATTTAAGTTCAAACCAACCAACCAACTTGCAAGAACTGGTAAATTGCTTGTTGCACAACGACGTTTTTTTTTTAAACTTTTTTATTATTATTTTATCCCTAATCATCCTTTTTTTTTCATTTCAAAAAAAAGACACACTTCTTATATAATTTCAATAAAAAAACAAGGAAGAGAAAAACTAAAACAATAACCTGAAAAGTTTTTTTTTTCTTCGTTTTTTAATAAATGACGGATCGTAAAAGCGGAATGGTTCAAGCTTATGGTTACCCTGCTGGACCAGGAGCCAGTCAAATAGTATCTCGGGCGGTAGCAGCAGCAGCAGCAAATAGTCATCATTCAGGACGTGGAAAGTCTGGACGTAATTCCAAGCGATATTCTGTTTCTGCATTTTACTCAATGGCAGCAGAGCAAGATAATGAAGTAGAAGATGAACTTGCACAAGGTAAATAATAGGAAAACTCGAGTAAACATAAAAAACTGTTTATTAACTAACATGGATTACATAGCTCAAAGAAGTTTAAGAGATTTGAAATCAAAAATATCAGCACAGTCGAAAAAAAACTTTGTGTTGGAACGAGATGTTCGTTATCTCGATTCACGTATTGCTTTATTGATTCAAAATCGTATTGCTCTTGATGAAGTAAGAAAAAAAAATAAGGAGTTATTTGTTATTAAACTCACAATTACTTATTTTAGCAAAATGAAATGGCAAATCACTTGGAAGAGCATGGATTAGGCGATGGTGATTTTTTCCCTGATGATCGTAAAATGCAGCAGTATGGAAACCTTTTCTTTATCTTACAAAGTGAACCTAGGCATATTGCAACCTTGTGTAGATTGGTTAGTTTGGCTGAAATTGACACTTTATTACAAACTGTCATGTTTACCTTGTATGGGAATCAGTACGAAAGTAGAGAAGAACATTTACTTTTGACCATGTTCCAGGTAAAAATAAATAAATAAATAAAATGCATCCCCTTGATCCATTCTTGAATATTAAAAAATAATACTTTTTAGAATGTACTTGCCGCACAATTCGAGACATCCACCGAATTCGGATCACTTTTACGTGCCAACACACCCGTTTCACGTATGATGACTACCTATACACGACGCGGACCGGGTCAATCCTATCTTAAATCTATCCTGGCCGACAGGATTCGAGATTTATGTGAGAATCAAAAGGACCTCAATCTTGAAATCAACCCACTAAAGGTATACGAGCAAATGGTTGAGTCCAAATTGGATGCGAATGGACAGCACTTGCCTGCGGATCTACCACGCAGTGTGACCCCTGAAGTCGCCGCCAACAACAAAGATGTGCAAATGATTATCCAGCCTCGACTTGAAAAACTGATGGAGATTACAGAAAGCTTTTTAAAGACCATCATTGATTCAACACCTACCGTTCCTTATGGTATCCGTTGGATTTGTAAACAGATTCGTTCTTTGACAAAAAGAAAGAGTCCGAATGCATCAGAGTACTCAGTTTGTTCGATGATTGGTGGTTTTTTTTTCTTGAGATTTATTAACCCGGCCATTGTTACACCAAGGGCATATATGTTGCTGGATACTGCTCCTGGAAGTGCTCCAAGAAGAACATTGACATTGGTAAAGTATTCGTTTTCATTCCATTTCATTTCTGCTTGATTTTTCTTTTTTTTAAAAAAAAAGCAAGGGGGGAGAAGGCGCTTTAAATACATGTAGTTAATACTTCATTTTTACTAGATTGCCAAAATGCTGCAGAACTTAGCTAACCGACCTTCGTATGCTAAAGAATCCTACATGTTACCCACCAACCCCTTTGTTGAAAAGAATAAGCAACGTATTAACCGATTCTTAAATGAATTATGTGAAGTCAGTGATTTTTACGAAACCCTTGAAATGGATCAATACATGGCTCTTTCCAAAAAAGACATTGATATCAGTATTACCATAAACGAAATGTACAATACCCATTCTTTACTCCAACGTCATTTGGATACTATTGCACCAAAAGAAAAGGATCATATACGTATTTTAGTGAATGAATTATCTCCTGCTCCTGCTCAGGTCTCTAGAAAAGAGAATAAAACAATCGATTTACCATTATTTAGTAGATGGGAAATTCCTATTCAAGGTAAAACAAAAAAAAAAAAAAAAAAAAACAGTATGCATGTGAGGAAGGAACATATTTTTTTTAATTATTATTACTATTTTTTTTTAAAAAAAACAAACATAGATTTGACTACAGCACTCATGTCTGAAAACAACATCACCCAAAACGACATTCTCTATATGGAAACCAAAGCCATCTATGTCCAACTGATACGTTCATTACCCCACCTTGCATCCAATCCTCTCGACCTGGACTATATTGCGGAAACAGCGGCCACAACCAAGGACGCCCAACTCGTACGTAAAGGTATCAAAGTAAAGGACATGCTCCGCGAGCTAGAGGACGCTGGTGTGATTGATCACAGTGATAATTTCAAATTTCTTGTTGAGGAAATCACACAGGAACTGGCCCATCTGGGTAATCTAAAAGAAAAGGTTATTCAGGAACTGGATTCATTAACAAGCGTGTTTGATACAATCTTGAACCACAACAATTACCTAAAGAGTCAATTGGAAAGTTACAAGGCCTACTTGCAAAATGTAAGAATTCAGAGTGGAGGTGAAAAGACAACAAAGAATTCAGTCGGTATTGGAGTGGAGGTAGAAGGAAGGGTCAAAAAACCTTCAAAGGGTCCACCAAAAGGACCTTTTAAATTCTCGCATAATCATTTGGAAAAGGATGGTGTTATTACTGAAAGCACTGTCCCTGAAAACAGGTAATTAAACATAGTAAATCCCGTGTGTATATATTTACTAAAGTTTATTGTAGACGTCCAAATATTTTCTTTTCCATTACATCACCATTACCAGGTACATTTATTATTGCCATGCATTTCAAAGGACGTGAAAAACCAATCTTGGAAATGGATTTGAAATTGGATGATCTGCTTGAAAAGGTAAAATAGAAAATGATGAATTACCAAAAATAGTAAAAATAACGATGTTTTTTTTTCTTGTTTCCTTAGCAACAAGACAACGTCGAATTATTGGACTTGGAATATGTTCGACTAAATGTAACAAAGATTTTAAATCTCTTGAACAAGACATTTGTCACAAGAAACAAGTAAAAAAAACAACAACTAATAATACCTTTTCCTCGACTTCTTTTTACTTTTAATTTATATATTATTGTATTTTCTCATTCCTTAATAAATATTTGATAAAAAACCTGATGTTTCTATTTTTAAAAGTCCTATTTCTTAAAGTGTCGTCATATTTATCATTTTACTTTCTTTTATTTATTACATTTTTGTTGTTTAGAGATGGTAATAGATAAACAACGCGTGTGTGTGTGCTTGCTTATATAACAATGTCGTATAGAGCAATACTACTTGTGAAATTGATCCTGCTTTAGTTCAAAAGATTAAGGACTTTAGATTCGCCAAGTATGAAAGTGGCAATGCTGCTTTTGTCTGTAAGTGCCCTTCTTTTCGTTTTCTAAAACAGTATAGCGTCATTAAATACATTTTCCTTATAGTGCAAATCAATAGAAAGACTTTAAAGATTGTAGAGGAAGAAGTACATGATGACATTACTTTAGAGGATTTGATTGATGGTAATTGAAGGAGGATAGGGTCTTATGAGGAATGACTATTAAGTTGTATATGTAAAATAGAGTTGCCTGAAAATACACCTCGATTTATCATTTTAAGCTATGAAGCAAGTATATGTTGTAAAAGAAAGAGAGAGAGACAAATTGATTTTAATACATCTTTCTTTTACTAGCTGAAACATGATGATGGTAGAACCAACTTTCCATTGATCTTCATTTACTGGTCACCTTCCACTGCTAAAGCAGAGATCAATATGCTGGTATTGTTTGTACAATATATAATATAACATATGCAATATTAATCATCATTATAGTATGCATCCGCAAAAACTTATCTTCAAGAGACAATTAGTGTAAATAGAGTAAGTAGTCTTTCTTTATTTTTGATAAATAGCTAACTTCTTCTTAGGGATTCGATATTCGAGAGCCTGAGCAATTGACTGATGAATTCCTAAAGAAGAACCTCTAAATGTGATTGGTTCGGAGTTTTAAATAAACAGAGTTATATTTTTTTGTAAGAAAAAAATTCTTGACACTTTTTTTTCTTTTCTTTTTCTATTTGTAATAGTAGTTTATCTTAAAGGTGTTTTATCTCTTTTGATAAAGAAAAGACGTGTATAAATAATAATAATAATAATAATAATGAATAATATTGAAATTAAAAACAAAGAAGCAACAGACGATAACGGTCCAGTTCAAGCCTATGCAAAGCTTGAAGGCGAAGACTTTTGTTATTATATCCGCACTCTGCAAGTTACACTTGGAAGAAAAGTGAAGCATCCCGAAAATGTAGATATTCCATTAGGAAATACAAAATCAGTATCAAGACAGCATGCTCGTTTATTTTATAACTTTAATAACCAACGATTTGAGATGATCGTCTTTGGAAAGAACGGAGCTTTTGTTAATGAGCAGTTTATTGAAAAAGGTGTAACTGTTCCTTTAGAAAATAGGTAAAACATATTTTTTTTTAAATACAATAGTCCTTTATTTAATAATAGAAAATAGGACCAAGATTCAAATTGGAGAAATGTCATTTATATTTCTTTTGCCTCGTGTAGATCTACAAGTCAATGAATTGCAGCAACAACAACATGACACTTCAGGCTATATTTCAGCGCCACAACAATTACAAAAGAAGCGAAGAAAGAGTGAACAAAAGGTGGTAATAGAAACAACAACAATGGACGATGAATACAGCGACGATAACAGTTATCGATCCAAAGACATCAAACCACCCTATTCGTATGCTTCACTTATCGCACAAGCCATCAATTCTACATTTAATAAGCGCATGACATTGAATGGGATTTATACGTTTATTACAACCCGATACCCTTATTATCAAATGACTCAAAACGGGTGGCAGGTAACGGAAAAGATTTTTTATTTTTAAATGCATTGGTGTAACCTTTTTTTTTTTTTTTGTAAATAATAATAGAATTCCATAAGACACAACTTATCTTTAAATAAGGCTTTTATTAAAGTACCAAGAGGTGATACAGAGCCCGGAAAAGGTGCCTTTTGGACAATAGATCAAACAGTAGAAAATCAATTCAGTAATGGCGTTTATAAAAAGAACAAAAGACCTAACACTGTAAAGGACGGTTCAAGCGAAAGGAAGAGGTTACGATTGGAGAATCACAATGGTGAAGAAGAAGAAGAAGATGATGATTCAGGAGAAGAAGATGACGATGAAGCTGCTGAAGGACATAGCGTAGAGGAAGATGATGATGATGATGATAATGATGATGAAAGAGAAGAGACTATGAATACAATTGTAGCTGCTACTGCAGATGAGATGATCAATTCAGCGTTAAAAAGTAATCAAGAAGAAGAAAAAGAGTTAAAAAAAGAAGTAAAACAAGAAGAAACAATTGTAAAACTAGAAGAACAAGAAGAAGCAATAAAAGAGACAACAATAGCAAAACAAGTGAAGCAAGAAGTAGTAGAAGAGACAAAACCAGTACAAGCACAAATAAAGAATACCGAAATACAAAATCAATTACAAAATCAATTACAAACCACAATAAGACAGCATTTATTAGATCCTGTCAAACATCCTTTACCTTCTTCAATCATCCAGTTACTACCACAAGCCATTGCACAGTTACCTCCTCAATTAGCGGGCCAATTGTCTAGTACGCTTCAATCCGCGTTAAAATCAAATACCTCAAACAAGTGAAAATGAATAAATACATATATACATTAGTGTTGAAAAAATGGCGTATTTTATTGTTTTTATTGTGTTTTTTTTTTTGTATATATATAATAAGACAAAAAAATAATGGTAAAAGAAGGGAAAAGGGAGAGAAATAACAAATAGTAGATAATAATATAAAATATAATAAGAATAATAATAATAATATGGCAAAAAAAAGTAGTAGAAAAGATTGTTTTTTTTTATGATAATTGTGGATCAAAAGCTGAAGTTGTAATACTTTCTCTTCTATAACTGTTGAAAGTATTGTTAAAATAATTGTTGTTGTTGCTATTGTTGTTTACAGTATAAGGATTTTGACGTACACCCTAAAATAATAAATCAGTGAATAAAAACAAATCATACCCGTAATACTGATAAAAAAATAGCTTACCAAAGGGTTTTTACTGAAAGATAATCGAATGCCACCCTTTATGGAATTACTTAATGGATTACCCTGAAGATCTTGTAAGGCCTGAGCAGCATAGATTGCATCATCAAACTCAACAAAACACATTGGTCCATTTGATTTGTTTTTAAACGAAAGTCGTTTATAACCCAAACACTTTGAAAACATCAATCGCAGCTCTTCCTCGTTTGTATTTGGCGGCAAGTTACCAACATAGAGTGTATTACAAGGTGGATTTTGATCGGCTGGATTAGAACTTGCGCTATTAAGTACCATGTTATTTAAACTGCGATAACCACTTGTAGGTGGAGATGATGATAATGGCGAAATGGGTGTTGTGGGAGATCGCAAAGAGTCTTTAAAAAATTTCTCTTCAATGACTCTACTCAAACCTGTTGATGTAGATGGTGGAAGTGGTGGTGAAATGGGATGCGATGCAATTTTATGATTATTATTGTTGCTGTTATGATTATGATTATTGCTATTATTGTTGTTAAAGAATGAATTCATGAGTGGAAAACTATTGCGATCATTAGGTGTGGATTTAGATAGATAATCAAGACTATCGCTACTAAAACTGGCTTGAGGAAATCGACCAATATTAAATCTATTGTTGTTGCTAGTGGATGGTTTTACAAATAAATCTGCTGCTCTAGCATCTACTGAATGAGAGCGAGAAATAAATGCCGAATTCACTGATGGTGGTGGTGGTGATCCCATTAATAAGAGGTCAGAATAAAAATCATTGTTACTTTCGGTAGTAGGTGATAGTAAAAGGTCATTGCTATAGGGATGGGTGGGTGGAACCGAATAAAATGCTTCATAGGCAGAAAACCCACCATTCTTTTGCTGCTCACCAAGTCCTCGTTTGGTATGAAGATTCTTTTTGGCCATTTCGGCTTTGAGCATACATCCCTTTTCGGCATCTACTTTACGCCCATTCAATATATCTCGTGCATCGAGAGCTTCTTTACGACTGCGGAATTTAGCAAAACCAATCTATATCATTATCATTACTATCAATATATGTAGTAATTATTAATATATAAACTTACAATTTGTTTTCTACCGCCGTTATTATTTGTAATATAATCATCTTCAGTACTATCTTTTGAGGGCAATTTCAATGTGGCAGCTTCAAAACCAGGAGAAAACATAAACATGTTTTGGAATTCTCGTTCCTGCATATCCTCGGGAAATCCAACGACAAAGATGGTAGAAATGTCTTCTTTTGTTCCCATATCTTGGTTCATATAGAAGGAAGTGGTTAAAGGAGTGGGTGAGAGTAGTGCAGGTGTGGAATTCATCATTAATTATTTTGGTTCCCCGCTTATATATAGTGTGTTGTAGTTGTGATTATTAATCTATTGCGCGCTATTTTTTTACAAAATGTGTGTGTGTGTGTGTGTGTGTGTGTATATGTGTGTGTGTGTGTGTGTGTGTGTGTGTATAGAGGAAGAAGAGATCGGAAGTACTGTATCCTGTTATATTTATTTATTCTTTTATTTTCTATTGATTATAAAAATAAGTAATAATTTTAATACTTATTATTATACAAATATATCTTTCACTTACAATAATAGAAGGAGACATAAACACCACACAAAGTAATTTGTTTCAGTAATAACAAAGCACCGTTTCCCTTTTTATAAAATGTAAAGAAAAAACAAGAAATAGGAAAGCAGTAGAAAAGAGAAATAATTAATAAAAATAAATAAATAAAAAAAGAGTAAAATAAAGTAAAGTAAAATAAAATAGAAGGAAAAAGAGAAAGGAAAAAAAGAGGGGAGAGGAGAAATCTTTTTTTTTTCACTCGATGAACTTGAGTTTTAAAATATTATCCAATGAAATAAAAGTGTACCTTAAATGCGGGAAAACTACTCTTTTTTCTTTGGTAAAATGTTTACTCTCTTATTTCATTACTACTTGAAATTTGACATGCTTATTTATAGCATAAGATCCCTTTTTTCTATTTGATAAACATAATGTTCATAAGTCAAAAGATTTTGTATTTGGTCTCGTCAGGAAAGTGAAGTATTTGACGAAACTTAAATGTTGCATATTTATTTCTGGGTTTCTTTTCTTTTTGTTTTTCTCGGATATCAGAGCCGACAAATAGTTGATCCACCATCATTTTAAGTACCTTTTAATACTTGAAAGAAGGTACTATGTAAAGCATACGTTTATTTCATGTATAAAATAGATCGACGATCAAATAAATTACTAAAATAAACTCTAGGTTTGATCAAAGTCAAGTTTTTTTTTTGCTTTTTGTTTACAACATGCTCCCTTACCCCCTTATAATAAGGTTTAAATACAACAATTTGTGTGGAGGAGGCGACTATACTTAAAAAAATCTAGGACAATGGGAGTAAGCAGTTTTTCTAGATGAAAAGGGTATCAATCGACTTCATCTTATGTGCTAATGAAAAAAAGGTTTATCATAATAGGGGTTTTAAAACTATATTTGTGCTCTCTCTTTTATTAAAACCTTCAAACAAGAAAAACCAATAACAATTCCTATATTTAACCTCTTGAATATCCTTTTTATTTATAGATATACAGCTTATTCTTTTCTTTTCTTTTTATCATCGTTATTTACCAAAATACACAAAAAAAAAAAGAAAATGAGAGGAAGAAACGTGTAGATTTATATATTTAAAAAAGAATTCAGAGTCCCTTGATTTGTACAAGGTTACTTTCATTATAACAACAATATGGTCTTTAAAAAATATAAACTTGGTCTAGTATATCTCATTTTTGTATAACATGTGATCGTATTATTGGCTCAATAAGCAATCTGTTAGCCAAATTGTCATACATTGAAATGACAATTAGAATAACCTTATTGATGGCGAAAGAGGCCTATTGAAGCATCATGTGTGTAACAAGTTTTTTCATTTTCAAATAAAGCGCAATCCAGGTACCACATTACTGTCTTAGTCAAACATTTGGGTCAATGTAAATACTCTTAAATACTTCAAATTGATTTAAAAGCATATTTAAAATATGAGAAGAATAAAACTGGTGTCTTTTTTTTTTTAAAAAAAAGAAAAGACATTCTTTGAATTTTTGTAAATTAATTTTAGCAAATGAGTAAGTTTTTATAAACAATTATTGCTTAAGAAGCCAAGATAACAAGTCAAGACTATACGCACGTTTCTTGAGGATCAATTTTCTCTTCAAAATTTAAGGCTATATTATCTCGTTTTGATTCCTTTGTGAACTCATTTCCTAGTAGAAGCATGTTGTTCAAGAAGTATCTTATAAGAAAAATAAACATCAACATTCATTTATGATAGAAGTGAGTGATTTCTTCTTGTTCGTTTTTTTTTTTGACAAGATGCAAAATAGGGCATTTTCAGTGGCATTTTGGACTGATATGATTTTCATTTTATTACCGTATAAGGTAAATATCATCATGACTACATATATTATATATGCATTTACAACACATTAAACGCATTATCATGTTGGACATATCAAAAAAAGAGCGTTTATCTATTGTCAGAAATTAGATACACTATACTGAATGTGTATTCCCGACCAAAGCTAGTCAAAGTTAAATAACATTAAATT
>MU622245.1:1059240-1080112 GCA_025399235.1 Backusella circina FSU 941
CCAACGACATGAAAATTACTACCAAAAGAGTTGAGTAGTGCTTCACAGAAATAACTACTTAACCAAGTAATTATTACTCACATACTTATGACAAAAGTATAATACCGATGATGAAAATGAATGAGCTAACTACTAAAAATTTACCGAAAGAGAACGAAAATGAACGAGGTTAAGTACACAAACTAGAAAATATTGTAGGACAAAAAACAAAAAAGGAAGGAATCAATCATATCGTTTTTTTTTTTTTGTTTTTTTTTTTCTTTATTACACACACAAACTGAATGTACAACAAAATTATTGACTAACACAAACAGAACGTTTCAAAATTAAAACCTTTACATAAAAAATTGAAGACAAGTAAATGATGTCTTAGATGACCCAATTCTATGCAACTTTGACACAGTAAACTTTAAAAACCAAATCAAATATAAATACGTCCACTTGTCAGATCATTATTTAAATTCTTTTTTGACTATTTCATAAAAAAATAAAAAGATGAGTGAAACAAAACACAGATATAACACCCGTGCTGCTGCCCGAGAACGTCGGGAAAGTAGGAATGAAGATAACATGCAGAGCTCACAGGATATTGATTCCTTCGAGCCTACAGATGGTTCTATTCAGGGTCTTTCTTCACAAGACAGTCATGACAGTCATGAAAACCAAGACAACCAACAGAATTCTTATCTTAGCTCAGTTGACACAAATATTCAAGACAGTAGCAATAGATTTAGTGATATTTATGATGCATTCACTAGTAATACTCAATCAAATAATAGTAGCAACATTACTAATAGCAGCGACAGTCACCAAGCAAACTCTTTCAGCTTCGGCAATGATAACGAGCAAGAAAACTTCAAATTCGACTTTATCTCTTAAAACATGTAAATATTAAAAAGCAAATTATAAATAAAGTGATTTAATGTAATATGTGTATGTTGAGTGTTTTAAATTCGAAAAGTAAAAATGAACAGTGATTATTTCTTAAATTATAAAAGCGCTTTTTTATTAATTATTGATACTTGTCTCTTTTAACAGATAATATTATACAGAAAAAAAAGTAAAAGAAAAAAAAAACCTCCCACTAATGGAAGGAGTTGTGTTAAAACAATTACACTAAATCTAAGGCGTATAATTGATACCCCTTTGTATCTAGAGTGGGTTTAAAAGGGGGAGAATAGCATCTAGTAAGGTATTCTGTTTGGGGTGCACAGTTGTGCGGGTTTTCTTTCTAAGGAGGGTAACTTTAAGTTCGCGAACAAATTCTATAAATCTAAGGGAGGTTTCTTTGTAGCGGTGTTGTCTAAAGGGAGTGTATGTACAAAAAGGTGCTTTTTGTAGTCCTATCTAAAATTGAAAAAAAGCATAGACCCAAAGAACATTCTTTTCAAAAGAATGTGAGCCTCAAGGAAAACTCTATTACCGGAATAGAGAAAAATTAGAGAAATGAGAGTTAACCATTTCAAAAGTATATACGGGAATCGTCTTCTATATTATCTAATATATCCATATTAGTCGTTATTACTTCCTCCTCCCAAAAATAAACTTACTATTTAGCAACGTTCCTCAGGGTACTGCCTGACCATACTAAAGGCTTCACCAATTCTAGAACACAAATGCTAATATCTTTATATAGATTTGATTAAATTGGTACTTTTTATGGATAAAGAGTAGATATGTGTAAGAGATATTATTAAAGGAAGGTATTGTATATATGCATAAGTATATTTTAAAATAAATATACCAAATGTATGGTAAAGCAGAGTCTAGGGTTCAAAGAAAATTTGCTCTTTTATAGTCCTTTTTGCTGTAGAAAAATAGAATAGTTTTTTTTTTAAAGCTGAGATCAACTTTTGACATAATGACGCCGGAAGATTACGCGGTCTGGTTTTTGTGTGGTCCCTACTTTTGCATTAATATAAAAAACTAATAGGAATCATCTATTGTACAACAAAATCTGATTGATGGAAAAAAGAAAACAATCATTTGCATCAATATACGTAAAATTTGATTATTTACAGTCTGTGCAAAAATGTATCAGTGGGATAAAAGAAGAAGTAAGTTTAAACTTAATGATGATACTAAAACATATTTTATTATTGATGCTATAGGGAAAGAACAGGAAAACAGAAACAAAAAGAGAAAGGGAAATAGAGGCAGGATTCGGAAGAAGTCTTTCTAAATAGATTTACGAAACAAAATAATCGTAAATATTGGTGATGCGGTATAGAAAATAGAAAACTTTATTTTTTAAGGTTTCATGTATTTTCTTAAAACAATCTCATATGCACAAATAAAATAGAGCCCTCGGTTTCAATTGACTCTTTCATGTTTAAATCAAAAGAAATAAGCTTTTTTAAAGCATAATAGAGTATTTTCTAATTAAGCTTTCAATTCACCATTCATTTGACTTCAACTTCTTATTCCATTTATAATCAATATATAATAAGAAATCGCTTTTAACAAGTTAAGCGATGAGTTTTAAATAACATTCATATTTTCTTAAATCTAAATCTCGAAAATTACTGAACCTTCTTCTTTTTGTGATCTAACACAATTTTTAGAATTTTACCAAAGTATAATATGGTTATCAAAAAAAACACTTTTCATATGAAAAATAGCAAATAAAAAACGCAACAACATTGCTTTATCATTATTAAGTTTAGACCCTTATTATTGGTACTTAGCATCATTAAAAGTACATGTGATAAAGTAACTCACTATATCATGCCACATTGTTTTTTTTTCTACATTACATATGCTTGTTTTCTATTATCATTTAGCTTTAACAATGATTCTAGCTAGTCTACGTTGATCCTCCTGTCCACATTCTAACAGCATTGATATAACTGGTATTAATTGAGCCTAATTGTTGTTATTATGTTGAATGAATAAGAAGGTAAGAAACCATGAAAACGCCATTTCTATTTTATCTTCTTACCCTTGCATTTCTCTTTTCTAAAAATTTTATAATAACATTACGCAAATACTCCATATTAAGAGGTTGATCCTGTTGTTGTTGTTGTTGTTGTTGTTGTTGTTGTTGTTGTTGTTGTTGTTGTTGTTGTTGTTGTTGTTGCTGTACTTTTAATGATGGTTTTCTCAACTCATCACGAAGTGTCTTTATTGATGAATTGGTTCATTAATAATGAGTGTATGAATACTGTTTTCATATTATGGCTACTACTTTTACTTACTCGATTGATGATTTTTAAATGGCTTTCTCTTGCTTTTACTTGCTCCAATTCATGTGTTTGATCTTTTATAACATCCTGTTTTTTGTTTTTTCCTTCCTTAGTTAGTATAGCAAAAAAAAAAAAACAAAAAAAAAAAGAAATAATGTGTGTGTTTGACTTACATGTTGTTTTAATAACTGATTGTGTTTGTCTTGCAAAGTTTTGAATTGTTCCTGGGTTTTTTTATGCTCCTTGTTGTTCATTTCATTCTCCTCCTGAAATTGCTTGCATTTATCCTGCAGAAGCAGTAATTCATTTTGGAATCTGTCGCCTTGAACAGCTTGATCCAGCTTGTATTGTTCCATTTCATGATTCAACGCTTGAATCGCCTTGTTGGACTTGTCTTTGACGGACTGGATGGCCATTTCTGTTTCTTGGATCGATTCTCGTCGAAGTTTCTCTATGAGCTGTGTTGACTTTGACTGTTCCCGTTGCTGTATCTCTGTTTTGAGCAGTTTATTCTGTTCTTTACATGAGTTTAATGAATCTTGTGATTCTTTTAACTGTAGTATTAATTTGTCTATTTGTATTAAAGGTGACTCTGATTGGCCTTTCTGGATCATTTCCACGTGGTCAAACAACGCATTGAGCTTCTCCCTGTCGAGCTGTCTGATTCTAGAAATCAGGATGGAGAGCTTTTCATAGCTCTCTTCTTCTTCTGGTGGTGGTGACAGGCAGCCAGCCTTATCTTTGGCAAACATTTGTTGTTGCAGTAACTTGAGCTCATGACGAGCTGAATCGGCCTCTTGCATGAAATGAAGCACATTCTTTTTCGATTCTTCTTTCTCAAGTCGAAGTTCTTCGAGCTCATTGCTGAGATGAGCTATTTGCTCTTTAAGAGTCTTGTCGCTATTGTTATTGTTACTGATATTGTTATTTTTGCCCATAGTGATTGAATGTTGTTTATTATTATAGTCTTGTTTAATGAGATATATTTATATATTTATATATATATATATATATGTGTGTGTGTGTGGCTTTGATAAATAGATAGATAGATCTAAAGTGGAAAAGAATGGAGAAAGAGGTAAAGTAGAAAAAGGAAGGTAGGCTGAGAAATTAAATAGAAGAGAGAAGAGGAGCCATTGTTTTATGTTAAATTAAAATAGTTTTTTTTTTTTGTCTGCCCAATAGAAACTCTTAATAAGCAGTAGAAAGTTTTGAAACGGTAGAACAAAACACTTTCAGAAAATCAATAGAAAAAAAGCTTATAAAAATTCTAACAAACTAAGTTTATTAGTTACAACTTATTTCGAAGGAAATATAAAGATAGTGGATATAATATTTACCAACTCAGGTTGGGTGATTTTCGATATAAACATCAATGAGAACTAAGTGGTTTTTAGTAAATCTGACAGCACCGCTCTTTCATTCAATATCCATTTCATGCACCATTTGTAGACATATATAGCTTCGATTCGAACTTTTATAATACTGCGAGATGATTCAGCTGTCTACAATGAACTTTGCTTTATTGTCACCCAAACTTAACTTTACCTCGTATGATTTTTCCTCGTGTCGTTTTTTTTTTTAAGCTGATTAAAAAAAAAACCGTATTGACATCAAAAAAAATAAAAAATAATAAACATTTATATCGTTAATGTACTAGAACACACTGAACTAATCTTTATTTTCTAAAAACATATGAGTGGAGTCTGAGATTATTTTGTTATGATGATTTTTTTTTTAGTTTTTACTTATTTCCAGCAATTGAATTTTCAAGAAGATTCAGAGGTGTAATGTTTATTGTTGATAAAGAAGATAAAAAGAAGTTGGAGGAATACTTTGTATCAGAAGGAACAGATTAGAATACTCAGATGATTAAAAACCCAGACTTCTTATTTGAGCGAGTGCGGCACTACATCCCTTCACCTAATAAATTATTTGAATCAGTATCCTTTCTTTTTGAAAAATATGGTAATTCAAAGGGTATACATACCGGAAAACCATTGTTTACTAATGAATTATGGAAGGCATAAAAAAAAGTACTGGAAGAAACACGACTAGGGCATGTTTTTGATTTAAAGGATGGCCCTCTTCTATATACGGAAAAAGGAGTTGACATGAATGGACTTATGCGCTATGGATGCAGTCGAGGAACCAGATCTATTAAAGGTTCGGTCCATACGAACATTATAAGAAAGCTTTTCTTTTATAATGCCGGCCCCCGTTTAACTGACATGGTGTTAACTGATTATTGTTTGTACCATAACATTGATGTAATTTTATTTTTCAAATATTAATATAGTAATATTATTTTTATCCCATTTTCATATCACTAAATCTGTTTTCTATTAGGTTGGATCCAGAAATCGCCATGGAAAAATACACAAAGGTTTATATAGCCCCTGGTTGGCACAATGAATCAGTGGGCTTAGAATTAAACTGGGATATCCACCAATTGATGACTATTTCTATAGTAGCTTTGAATATGAGCAGACAATTGAAACCTTTGGTATAACTGCCCTACCTCTGGAAATTATGAGGGAATACAATATTCGACTACGCATTACTGAAATGTCAAAAAAAGGAATTGTCCAAGCTAAGAAATCAAGATTATTAGAAACAAGTCTTCATCCGGTGATACAAGTTCCAATCAAAGGATCATCATCATCCGAGTTTATGTATAATTATTTAGCAGAATGTCAAAAAACTGAACCAGTAGTTAGAGATTTCGGAAATCCACAAGATATGAATATTCAAAAATACTGCATATAAACTTTTCGATTATATGTCTAGCATTGCATAAAGATGGTTAATAGCTGAAGTAAAAGCAATGTAGTATAATAATCTAGTCATAATTACGGTGTAAAGTTAAAATATACCTCGCATATCTGTTTCGCTTCATACTCACTCATATCATTATAATAAATATCTAAAAAGATTGAATAGAGCCAATAAAATAATAGCGCATTATCATATGTAAATGATACTAGAGTGTCTCTGAACATAAAATTATTGCAGAACAAATTCAAATACTTTGGTGAAAGGAGAAAAGAATGGTCATAGAATTGAGCTACATGCCTAATGGTTATGTATAGTAATGTCTGAACTAGCGCTATATTAGTATCCATTCTTGAAATGAATAGAAATGAATTGTCATATATTCGATGTACTTTAATAATATTAGAAACCTATATTGTAATGGATATGTAGTGATAAGAAAACATGTTTGTTTTTAAGAACTTTAAATATATGTTTATCATTTTTTCCGCCTTCTTGCCTTAGTTCCTACATTTTTTCCCTTAAAAAATGTACTTTAAAAAGTAAAACGGAATCTAAGCGACAGTTTATTACTATTAAATTAATTATTTTTATTGTTCTAGTTAAGTAAATAAATCAGTACCCCTTTTTCCTAAAAAAAACATACGATACGATCTACCTTCATGATAATGTCATTTTAAAAGTGCTAAAAAAGTACGCACAGTTGCATTTATACATAATACTGTCATAAATACGATATAATCCTTTATTAAAAGTATACACAGCTTTTTGATACAACATTTAATTTTTATGCTATTATCCATATTATATAAAGTGAATTAAAATCAACCTTATAAATATGAGTGCAAACATTGCTATTTAAACATACATATCTCTTTTTCTTACTTTTTATAAGGATGTATGAGCGTATTGAGAAACAAAGACTAACTTTATATAATGAAACAGCTGGGAAGAGCGTTGTCTTAACTTTAAACGTTTAAAAATACCAATTACAATGTTCATCCTTTGATTCAAACTAAAGTTTATATGAGGAATAAATAAATAAATAAATAAATAATCTATCTCTTTTTTTATAATGATATTACATCCCTTTTTGACCTTTAAATATAGAAACTATATTGACCTTCTATTAAAATGAAGTGTTCGGTTGTAATAATTGGGTTTCTTTTTTCTTATCTTTTTAAAAGCAAAAGCATACAGTATGTCATGTTACTAGAAGATTCGGTTAATCGCAACTTGAACAAAGAAGAAGAAGAAGAAGTTTTTTCTTTTCACTCAGTTTTCACTTAAGTGTCGTTATTTGCTTGAAAGAATGTTGAATTAAAAAATAATAGGGACAAATATGTGAGTTAAAAATAAGGAGGCAAGAATATTGTTTGTATGTAAGATGAATATAATATAAAAAAGAAGGTTTCTCGTTATTTATTGTTATATTTATTATAATAGTTGCAGTTACTTTTTATCTCTCTTTATTTAAACCCAAAATGATGTATGCAGCACAGACAAGGCCTTTTAATGATCCGTTTAAAGTATTTAATTTCTTTTCGTTTTGGGTTTTAGTTTTATATTGATAACTTGATAGGATTCATGTTTTGTAGATATCGACCTGTCAGAGGAATTTAAAAGACAAGACGGTAAATAGATAAAATAAACATACACTTGGCATGTTCACGAGTACAAAATAAAAGCTTAACTTTAAGTTATTTAAATAGCACTTCAACGCCAAGGTTTTGATAGACCAGACATAGATATATGGAAGGCAGCAGAGATGGGCAATCTTAATATTCTTTCATATTTTATCGAAAGTGCTCTCCAAGATAGTGAGACCGATATATCATACCTGGTTAACTCAAGAGACCCAAAGACTGAATGTACTTTACTTCATCTGATTGTATCAAATAATGCAAATCCAATCCAATTACTTAAACTTTTACTTGAACAGGGAGCTGACAGTACAGCCCGAAATATTTATAATATTCAAGCAATTCATGCTGTCTTACTTCGATGTCCCCAGCCTCTTGAGCCCATAAAACTGCTACTTGACTATGAGGCTGATCCAAATGCCCAGGATGGTGATGGATGGACCCCTCTTCATTATGCTGCTCGATTTTCTCAGGATCCAGAACAAGTTATGAAACTTCTGGTTGATTGTGGTGCAGATATCAATGCCACCGATTCAACTCACAAAACAGCACTGTTCTGCCTTCTGGCTAATGGCGACCATAGTAAAGCATTAGACTATTTGATTCATTCTGCGAAAGCAAATGTCAAAATTCAAGGTGATTTTTTAGATTCCAATACTCGACGTACCCATCCTGGAACACTTTTGCTGCAGGCAGCCAAATATGGACGGCTCGACTGTTTACGAATTCTTATCAGCTCAGCATCAACTCTTGAAAGTCTTGAGACTGTAACAAGCAAGCTAGAGTTAGAAAACGCAATTGACCTTGTACGTCAGCAATTGCTTGGAATAACGTCAAGAGATTATGAAGAAAAATTAGGCTTGATTATTATGATTTTTGAAGACCTTATTCGAAAATTTTACGGTTCAAAACCATTGGTTGAAGAAGAACAAAAAACAAGCTTACAACGTAGACCTAGTTTATTAAAGCGAATGGGAAGTTTATGGAAAAATAAACGATAGGATGAAACGGTGCTAATAAACACCGAGAAACCTTTAAAACCCTATAAAGTACTCTGTCATCATTTTTTTTTTTAAGATTGAGTTTTTCTTTTTCTTTTTCACTCTTTTTGTTTTATTTCCCACATCTCGTTTGTCTTTGTTGATTTTGTGTAATAGTATGGCGTTTGCAAATTCTGGTACAAATTACTTAGCGGATAAGGAGAAAAATTTCTGTTTAGATTGTTTTGAAGAATATCATTCACCGGACCTTCGTGCAGGAACACCTCCTTTGGATGAGATTACATATGTGTCTGATCAGAACTATCCATTCTCTTGCATATATCTATTAAATTTGTTTCTAGCACCAGACATGTCTCGCTACCTTCAAGAAACGAATATGTCGGATAGCGTTTTTGACCTCCCAATTCACATGCAAAAATTAATAGCAGAAGCAAAAATGGAGGCGTTACTTACAAAGCAAGAAAAAGTAGAAAAGACTGTGGCTCTTGACAAGCTTAATAAAGTACGTGCTTATATTACGTCAGTTAGCGGTCATGATTCTTCTCTTATAATTAAAACTATACATGAGCTAATGAAGGATGAAGACGAGTTGAATTGTATATTAGGTGAATAAAAATAACCACATGATTTTCCTTAAAAAGTCAAAACAAGATGACACTTTATTGAAAAAAATAAAAATAAAAAAAAAAAAAGTTACTGATAAATAACATGTCAAATTCACATGTTCAAAAATGTGGGAAAATAAATAAAATAAATATTTTTTCCTTAATTGACAGTAGTGCCAACAGCCTGTTCTTCAACAACCTTATCAAGGCCCAACTGTTTATCAGTCCACATTGGGGTAGGTACAGCTGCGTTTTGAACACCAACGCCAGCACAACCACCTTGAGCGGACCAGTCTTCAACACGCTTGAAACCATAACGCGTCCAGATTTTATCAAGAGAGTGGACAAGTTCATCGATCATAGGAGCATTATGACCAGGTGTGGGGGTAATACGAAGACGTTCTTCGCCTACAGGAACGGTAGGATAATTGATGCTTTGGACATAGATGTCATGCTCAGACAAGAGCTCATCAGAAGCCACCTTTGCAGCGGCAGCATCGCCCAAAAGAACAGGTACGATGTGAGAAGGATTGGGGATGACGGGGATGCCAATATCACCCAAACGACTCTTAACAGTACGAGTATTGATTTGTTGAAGATTACGCTCAGCACTGGATTTCTTAAGATACTTTACTGATTCCATAGCTCCAGAAACAACAGCTGGAGGCAAAGAGGTGGTGAAAATGAAACCAGGAGCATATGAACGAACCATATCTACTAAAGCAGCAGATCCAGCAATATAACCACCAACCACACCATAAGCTTTACCAAGTGTACCAGTGTAGATGTCAATGTCATCCAAAATACTGCCGTTACCACGGGTTGGGTTTGCAAGGTTAAGGTCATAATCGAGATGTTCTGCAACACCAGCACCTCTTGGGCCATACATACCTACAGCATGCACTTCGTCCAAAAAGGTAATAGCGCCATATTTCTTGGCCAAAGAAACAATTTCACGAATAGGGCCAATCGAACCACACATGGAATAAACTGATTCAAAAGCAATAATTTTGGGAATGCTTGGATCAACAGACTGAAGCAACTCTTCCAAATGGGCCATATCGTTATGGCGGAAGATTTTTTTAGGTGCACCAGAATGGCGCATACCTTGAATCATAGAAGCGTGATTTAATGCGTCAGAAAAGATAACACAGCCAGGCATTTTTGAGGCTAAGGTAGATAGTGTTGCATCGTTTGCAACGTAGCAGGAGGAGAAGACTAAAGCTCCCTCTGTGTGATGAAGATCAGCAAGTTCAGATTCCAAACGTAAATGAAGATCGGCATTACCAGCGATGTTACGAGTACCACCGGCACCAGCTCCGTAACGATCCAAAGTACGTCTAAAATAGTTGAAATTGTTATTAAATGAAATGTCCAATTGAAAACCGGTTCAACTATTATTATTTCTTAATTTAAAAAAAACACTTACTTCATCGTATCAGTGAGTACAGGACTTCTACCCATTCCTAAATAATCATTGGCGCACCAGACTGTGACTTCGTCAGTAGGGCGGGCCGTATGAGCGCGAGGGAACTTTTGAGCTAAGCGATTGATGTTATTGAAATAACGATAGCTCTTGTCCTTATGCTTCTTATCGAGTTCTTCCTGATAGAAGCTTTCATAATCAAAGTGCTTCTGTGTCTGATGTGAGACAGCGGGGATGGGACCCTTGCTGTGACTGACTATAAACGGAAAAAAAGGATGGTTATTCACCTGCCGAAGCTCCGCAATATATTTTGTTTTATTAATCAACAATTACCAGAAGCCTTTACAGCCTTTGAAGGTGATTGAGGAACAGCTTTGGTGGTAGAAAGCGAACGAGCAGATATAGCTTGGCTCATAATGGGGCATTGCTTAGCCTTAGCCATTAAAGGGCTGGCAGCTTGATTCGCACTAGTGGTAAGTTTACGAAGAGAAGAAGCCGAAGCGACATGAATAAAGGGGCAAGACTTCTTTGCCTGTAACAAAGCGATCTCCATAGTTTTTTTTAGAAAAAGATAAAAAGAGGGAGGTCAATAAAAGGAGAAAATGTAAGAAAATATCTGAAAGAAAGAAAAGAGGAGCAAGGGAAAATCCCCAGAAACCTTTTATGAGCAAAAAAATTTGAACACCGTTTTAATCTCCTTGCCTGTCCTTATCTCTTTTTGTCCTTATTCAGCTTAATTTCAACCAATCATGAGTACCGGTTTGTTTATACCCGTCACTTAAAAAATTTTTTTTCCCATAAACTGCAACTGGCGTCTTTTGTACATCTGCCCTTTTAGGGTTTTTTTTAGAGAACCATAAGAGGCAGTAAAATCCTTAAACCTGACTTTAAATGCATTAATGAGTATAATAACATTAAGCTTTTTAGTATTATCACTATTCCTTATGCTTTGTTCCATTCTATTACAAGGCTATTTGTTATTGTTTATTCATTTTGTTTGTTTCAAATGCGGTTGTCGAAGATCGTGAGCATCAAACAAGTAATAGAATTTTTATTTGAAGCTGAGTCAAGATTGCTTTTTTTTTTCTTTTATTTGCACTTAATCAACTGGATCTTTTATAATCATTTAATCTTTATCCGATAAGATTCTGCTTTGATTATTTGAATATGCTCAACTAGTACAAGAGATCATTATGGAAAAGTAGTGTGAACTAAAACTGTAGGACGAGTGCTCACATAAATGCGATTCAAGACATGAATATTAATTAGCATAAGCTATAATATATCAAAAAAGTTGATTCATGTGAATTAAAATAAAAACAGAAAAAGCGGTACCTGCATTTTTTAGCTTTTTCCCTTTTCTTTCTTTTGGGGCTACTCTTATTTAAAAATCAGGATAAGCAGAAATAAAATAGACCAAGTGCATTGTGCATTTAAAAATGACTATTAATTCATAGGCGGCTCATCTTATAAAAAATAAGAAATCTACTCAAAAGTTACGACTTAAAGATCAAATCACAGCGGCTAAACAATATATACTTTTTCGTGGAACCTTAATATAAAAAAAAAAGTTTAAAAGAAGCAATAACAATGACCCGATGTTTTCTTATTAAGCTCAAAATATATGATAGGAATGGCCTTTTTTTTTTTTTTTACAACTGGGCGTTTTTCTTTATGTAGATTAAAAACTGTGAACATATAAGACTATTTTTTAGAGTTATCATTACTATGGAAATAGAGTTATTTGTAATAATAGCGCGGCTTGTGAGTATTGTTTTCACGTGTATTTAGCCCTGCTTGTTTTTAAATACCTTGTGACAATACAAACAACCATTCATTCATTTCTCTGTACATATTTTATTCTGTAAAAATGAATTATAATAATAATAATAAAAAGGGGGGGGAAGGCCTTAACTTTTATTATAAGCTTTATTCTTTAAAAAAAGTTAGGAATGGTACAATAGGATATAAATATTAGAGTTAAAAAGACTTTATGGATATAGAGGTATCAAAGAAAGTCAAAGTCAAGAAATTGACAGGTCTCACAGTTATAACATTCACAGATTCCGTTACTATTCGTGCCTTTGCCTTTGCAATAACCATGTTTACCCATTTCTTCAAATTGGAAAGTAGAGCCGGGGCACAAGCTAACCCCACCCTCGTAAAAGAAACACTTACATACTGGTTTAATATTCCGTGTATCGATTAATGTTAGACCCATTGATAGAATCAGTAGAATGCCCAAGATTTTGGAGTTAATCATTATAACCTCTTTTCGTTTTTGTTTTTTTGCTAATGAATTCTACTGGTTCCACACTATGTATTTATAATAAATGTTTCATTGTACTTAAAAATATTCGTCCATTCACACTTTAAGCCAATAGAACGCCGATTTTGTTTTAGAATTTAAATGGTCGCAGGTTATAACAAAGAAATTGTTTCCTTGTATCCATACGATTCAAAGTGATTTTAATAGTCGGTTGCATTTTGGTCATTTTGATATTTCATTGCAAAGCAACTAATTATGTATAGCATAAAAAAAACAATATTTCTTTACGTGATTTTTTTTAACTAGCTAACGTATAAGTTTCTAATATAGTTTTTTTTTTTGTAATCTGAAGAAATAAAAAAGCAACGCAATCTCCGTTTTTCGTTTTCTTTATTTATGGATAATGGAGAAGTAAATGTGTCTCTTTGCGTTTTTCACAGGCAATTTTGAATCCAAATCTTCATCTTCTTTGTATCACTACGGTGCTAACCTTAAAAAACATGGTCTTTAAAACTCCAAACCAAATTCCGTTTCACATCCCAATAATATAAACTCTTCATCGCCATTATTTGTAATCACATCAAGTGATGAGACTGCAATATGATACGTAATCGTGAAGTGACACCAAATAAGAAATAATACCAAGAATGAAAAGTTGGCTTGTTCGAGTTTACCTTTGTTTTATTTATCTTAGTCATAGTGAGTACATTCTTTTGAAAACTATTTTTACAATATAAATAAATTAGATGTTTTGTTAATTACTCATTTGAACGTTCGCTATTCTCCTCTTTTGCAATTTTTTTTTCTTTGGAATAGAAGATAATGCATCATAAAAAAGAAGCAAACAAAAAAATAATCGACAAAAATGCTTTGTGTAAGCGTAAATAATTGTACAATTTAGCAAAAACTAATCGACCTAGAACGATTTTTCATTTCTTCTTAGGCGCTTCTGATTCATTTTTTATTACAGCCGTTGTTATAAATGTTAGCTTAAAATATGCATGTTCTCCTTGGTTTTTTTTCACGCTTTTGCCAATTTGAACCCCTTGCTTTGGTATATAAAAAAGGTGCCTACGCTGCGCTCCTGGGATTTTTTTTTTTTTTTATCTTTGCTTATGGTTCAAGCGCTTCGCTATTGCCGAAAGCTTGAACCTGCAGTGGGCTTCGGTCTTACGGCCGTGTTGTTCCACGGGTACGGCTGAATAGGTTGATATATATTTAGGAATATTGCCAGATTTTCGCTATGACTATGCTTTTCCTTTTATATTGTAACTCTTGAAAATTACCAAATTCAAATAGTTGTACGACACGATGCCTTTTTAAATATACAAAGTACAAGTATTAATAATAATAATAATAAAGGTTTATATAATACATAATAAAATAAGTACTTTTTTTTTATTTGGTTATAATCTAATATCATACGTTTCTCTTTTTTTTTTAGAAGAAAAAAGACGATATTCAAGAAAAAATAAGGATTGATGTACAAGAGAGAAATAGGTTTTAACAATAAAAACAATTAACAAAAAATAGAAAATAGAAAAAAAAAATTAAAGTCTTTCCTTGACCCAACCTTCAAGGCCATTTGCTAACCAGATTTCTTGCACACTCTTACCAAGAGCACCAACCTTGTATAATTTCTCTTCGCCGTTATCCTTGCGGACATTTACCTTTCCTTCGGCGACATGGATTTCGACGTTCCAGCCAGTACGCTTTGTTAAATCGGCAGTACCAACTTGGCTCTTAAGATCTTCAACAAGTTCAGGAGATTCGATCAACAAGAGGGCATTGTTAACAGAGTTACGCTTGAAGATATCTGAGTAAGAACCAGCGACCATAATTTGAATATCGCGAGACTTGATAGCAGTAGCAGCCTGTTCACGAGAAGAGCCGGTACCAAAGTTAAAGCCACCAACAAGCACATCACCGCTCTTTACAACATTAACAAAGTTGGGATCGTAGTTTTCCATGACAACCTTACGCATATCGTCAGCGGTCATATCGTCGTTGTAGGTATATTTACCGGGATAAATACCATCGGTATTGAGGTTATCGGCAGGACAGAACAAAAGCTCACCCTTGATGACAGAAGGGAAGTTGGGAAGGACTTCGGCAGGACCAGCGTTGTCAGCAGAGCTGTCTTCAACCTTAGTTTGTGTGGTAATGCTGAACTCGGGCTTGGCTTCACTGTAAGTTTCGTTTGCGGGACCAGTGATTTTTCCAGAAAGGGCGGATGCAGCAACGACAGAAGGGGAAGCCAAGTAGGCAAGAGCACTAGGTGAGCCCATACGACCCTTGAAGTTACGGTTGGTAGCAGAAATACCAACTTCACCATCCTTCAAAAGACCTGTACCCAAACCAACACAAGGTCCACAACCAGCAGGTAATACCTTTGCACCAGCATCAATCAATACTTTCCAATCACCTGCTTCCTCAGCTTCCTTTTGTACCTCTGAACTAGCAGCGGCAACATAGAATTCAACACCTTCTTTGATCTTCTTACCCTTCAAAACTTCAGCAGCTTGTTTAAGATCACCGGCACGGGAGTTGACACAAGACACCAAATAAGCCTTGTTGATCTTAATATCCTGCTTCTCGAGATCGGTTAAAGCGTTAGCGACCTTGACAGAATTGGGTCCGGAGACATGAGGAGACAATGTAGATAAATCGAGAGTAAGAGTCTTGGCATAAGTGGCATTAGGAGAAGGCTTGACAGGGTTATCGATCAAAGCCTGAATGGTTTCATCGTTGATACGAGGATGAACAAATTTCTCACCTTTAGCAGGGATAGGCAAGTTCTTGTTCTCAAAATGAGTAAGATCAATACGTCTTTGGCGCTTACGAAGGAAATCAACAGTTGCCTGATCAACAGGGAAAACACCAGCCAAGGCACCCCACTCGGTGGTCATGTTTGAAATAGCCAAACGATCCTCCACTGAAATACCCTTGAGTGCCTCTTCGCCATGAAATTCAATGGCGGTGTTCAACACCTGATCCTCATTGAACAAACCACACAAGGTGATAATGACATCTTTACCTGTAACACCAGCAGGGAGCTTACCTTTGAGCTCGACCTTGACAACAGGTGGAATCTGCCACCAAGTACGACCGGTGGCCCAGATGGCGGCAGCATCTGTACGGACGATGGGTGTACCTAATGCACCAATACCACCATACATATTGGAATGAGAGTCGGAGGCGACAGTCAATGTATTGGGGAAGGCATAGCCCTCTTCAATCATAACTTGGTGACCAATACCGCGACCAGCAGGATAGAAATCAACACCCTTTTCCTTACCCCATGCTTCAATTTTGGCATATTTTTCTAAATTCTTGTCGGTTTTGTTCTGCACATCATGATCTAAAGCATAGACAGGTTGCTTGGGATTATGAATCTTTGTAGCACCGATGGATTTGAATCTATTTAAGAGAAAAAAAAAAATGAGAACACACAGATTAAATAAGAGTTTTGATATTTACTTACTTTGGAATAACAGCACCAGTGTTGTCGTGAGTCAAAACATGATGAGGTCTAATGGTAACATAGTCACCACTTTTTACTTTGGCACCTTCAGGTAAATCTACTGCATATTTCTGTACAATTTTCTCAATCAAGTTCTGAGTATCAGTAGATTCGCTAGCATAAGATCGGCGATAGCGAACAGTCGATAAGGATGCAAGAGGAACACTTCTCTTGATGTTTACTCTAGAAAGTGATAAAAGCATTAGGAAGAGAGTAGGGGGGGTTTGTAAACAAAAGTCAAAAGAAGAAAAAAAAAAAAAAAACTGTTTGTAATTAGATTCTATTTTCGCTTTTATATGTTTAAAAAATAAAAAACAGATGAGATTTACATTTAGATTATCCATCAAAGTCACATCCTCTTTGGGAAATGATTTTTAGCGCCGCGTTAAAAAGAAATTGAAAGGATGTATATTTTCCAAATTGCTTTGAACTGACAAGTTTTCAGGAACAACTGTCATTTTGTTTCCTTCTATTATGGATGAAAAAAAAAACCTATTATATTATCGTCAACTCGTTTTTGTTTTGTTTTTTTTGTTTTTTGCCAAAAATGAAATAACTTAGAATTCTATCGTTTTCCTCCAATAACCATACTGAATTGTCATTCTTCCTCTTTTTATTACTTCTTCCTGTAGTCAAATGAGCAAGTCAATTCATATATTGAGATTTTTGTTCTTTTATCTTTGAAAACATCGCTTTGCATGACTTTTTATTACCTTTTACACGTAGACTGAGCATGTGGAATCATTTCATTAGCCATTCTCCCTTTTTTGGTAAAGTCTGCTACAAATGAAAAAAAAAAACACTTCCTTTATATAAAATAAAGTCATATTTTCTTGATGTATTCTTTTTTTTATCATGCTACAACTCTGTTAGACATAAAATTAGATTTCTCAATGATCCACTTAATGCAAAAAAATAAAAGAATTAGCTTTCTCTTATTATGACACCATCACTCGAATTTCTTGAGTCTACGACTGTGTAGTTAGTCATGTAAGTATTCGCCTTGATGAATGCCATTATTTATACCTATTATTTCAAAGTATATCTATCCACTTACTGTCGTAAACCACTCTTGCTGACACAAAACATTGTTTTTAATAAATGTGAACTTGTTTATAGTCCTGGATGACAAAATACCAAATTAATTTATAATACCGACAGAATCTCATTTGTCCTTGATATTCCATTCATTTTTTCTTTATTTTTGCCTTTTCTTTTCTTTTTCTATTGTTTTTCCTTTTTTTTTTTCTTGTTGAATAACTCTAGGGAAGTTTTTTCTTTGTTTATTTTATTTCTATCAAATCAAAAAGAAAAGGAAAATGAATACAGCACAACAATTGCCGAATCCCAACTTCAAAGACACGTGGAGTTTCTTGGAAGGCGGTCTTGACCAGATTATGAAGCGATTTGAGCAAGGTCTCGATCGAACTCGTTATGCTCTTCTTTATAGGTTTGTTTTAGTATTTATTTATTTTTTACTTTAACAACAATGGCGGTTTTTTCTTACTTTTATCAATAAAACTAGTGCTGTGCACAACTACTGCGCAAAAAGCGACTCCGGTCCACCACAAACTGTTGGTTTGAACAGCCAAAATGGTAGAAGACGTAAATATTTATATTTTTTAGTTATGATATATTATGATTCATGTTATTGACTCTCTTTTTTTTCTTAAACTAAAAAAAACACGCCTTATTTGATTGAATTTATTTGATAAAAAAAAAAAAAAAAAGACGCAGCACCTCCTTTAGTTGGTGGTGACTTGTACGAACACTTGAGCGAGTATTTAAGAAATCATTTGAAGGAAATTAGAAAAGAATCAGAGCAGTATATGGACGAAGCCTTGCTAAGTTACTATACAAAACAATGGGTTAAATATACAACTGCAGCAAGAGTAGTAAACAACATCTTTATGTATCTTAATCGTTACTGGGTTAAGCGCGAAATTGATGAAGATAGAAAGAGTGATATTTATGATATCTTCACTGTAAGTATCTTTTATCTCCCTTTCCTTGTACAGTGAAATAAGCTTAATATTAATATTATTTATAGCTTACGCTTGTTAGTTGGAAAAAGCATATGTTTGAATACGTTCACCATAACGTAATCCATGCTGTTTTGAAAATGGTACAAAAGGAAAGAAACGGTGAAACCATTGAAACGGGCCTTATTAAAAATGTAGTTGATTCATTAGGTAAGACGTTATTTATAAACAAAACTAGTGGCTAAGCGCTATATCATTTAGTCTCCCTTGGCCTTGACCGTAATGATTCAACAAAATCCAACTTGGATATTTATAGAGATTATTTTGAAAAGGAGTTTATCAAGGATACCGAAGTTTATTATAGAACAGAGTCTGAAAAGTTTGTTAGTGAGAATAGTATACCAGATTATATGAAGAAGGCAGAAACCAGATTAAACGAGGAAGAGAACCGTATTCAAATATACCTTCATCCCTCAACAAATAAGACTCTCATTCCTACCTGTGAAAATGTGTTGGTTCGATGCCAAGAGGATAATCTCTGGGATGGCTTCCAGAGCTTGCTTGATGGAGACAAACAAGATGGTAATACAATGTGTCACTCTCAGCTTTTGTATATACAACAGTACTTAATTATTTCATTACTATAGATCTTCTTCGTATGTACTCTTTACTTTCACGTATTCCTGACGGTTTAAACCCATTGCGTGTTAAATTCGAAGATCATGTCAAGAAAGAGGGTTTAAGCGCCGTTGAACGCGTTGCTCAAGCTGAGACAGTCGATCCCAAGAACTATGTAGATACATTATTGGAAGTTCACAAAAAGTACAATGACCTTGTACAAAGTGCTTTCAATGATGATTCTGGTTTTATTGCTGCTTTGGATAAGGCATGTGGTGAATTTGTGAATCGCAACAAGGTTTGTAACGGTGTCTCTTCGAAATCACCTGAATTATTGGCTCGTTTCTGTGATCAGCTATTGAAGAAGAGTGCAAAGAATCCTGAAGAAGAAGAATTAGAAAATGTTATGAATGGCGTAATGACTGTATTTAAATACGTCGAGGATAAGGATGTTTTCCAAAAGTTTTATTCAAAGATGCTTGCCAAACGTCTCGTCAACAGCTCATCCAGCTCCGAGGATACAGAAGGTGTCATGATCTCCAAGTTAAAGGAAGCTTGTGGTTTCGAATATACTTCAAAGCTCCAGCGTATGCTTACAGACATGTCACTCAGTAAGGAATTGAATGATTCATTCAAAGATATGGTAAAGCAGAGTGCTGATGGCGTAAGCTCAAGTGGTGGTAAGCATAAATGAGTTTGGTTTCTATGGTTGATGTATTTATATTTTTCTTTCATGTTAATCTAGCTGATTTTAATGTCCTCGTCCTTACTGCCGGCTCATGGCCATTATCATCTCCAAACAATACATTTAATATTCCAGATGATCTTGTAAAGATTTATGATCGTTTCGTAAAGTTCTACCAAAACAAATACTCTGGTCGTAAACTCAATTGGCTCTTCCAATTGTCCAAGGCTGAACTTAAAGAAAACTACCTCAAATCAAACAAGGTCAGATATACATTCGCTGTATCAACCTACCAAATGGCACTTTTACTCCAATATAATACTTCAGAGAGTTATACTTATGAAGATTTGAGCAAGAATACAGCCTTGGCTTCAGATACTATGAACCATGCTCTTGGTATCCTTGTAAAAGCCAAAGTACTTCTTCTCCAAGATGGTGCCAACGTCGGTGATGCCAACTCTCGCTATGTATTGAATAAAGACTTTAAGAGCAAGAAGATCAAGATCAATTTGAATTTGCAGATGAAGACTGAACAAAAGGCTGAGTCCGAAGAGACACACAAGGTAGTTGAAGAAGATAGAATGTACTTGATGCAAGCCGCCATTGTTAGAATTATGAAGACACGTAAAGTGATGAAGCATATGATACTTATTGAAGAAGTGATTACCCAATTGCAATCACGCTTTAAACCTCGCGTTCCTGCCATTAAGAAATGTATCGATATTTTATTGGTAAGTCCTATATTTATAGATCGTACATGCACACTTGTATGTCAATTCATTTATTGAAATACGCTTTTTCATTTAATAACAATAGGAAAAGGAGTATATTGAACGTGTTGAAAACCAAAAGGACATGTACAGTTATGTAGCTTAAAACACTAAAAAAATTAAATTTCTTGGCTTGATACACTTGAGTATTCTGTTGTTCTTTGTGTCTGGAGATTTAATATTTAGTGGTGAAATGTATAAAACCAAACCAAAAACCAAACCAAAATTACCTGATTAAGCTTATTTATAAATGGTTTTATGACTGCATAAACAATAAGACTAAATGTCGCTATAAGAAAAGTCCTCACAATAATCTCATCTTTGTACGAATCTCGTGCTATTGAGTATTGGATTAGTTGTGTATTAGAAAATCCCATTGTCATGTTAATA